>PVKE010028408.1:0-20897 GCA_004027555.1 Craseonycteris thonglongyai | reverse complement strand
ATATTTATAGAGAGTAATTGTTTTATCTTCAGTGCATATTTATTTCTATTTTACTTTTGACAGATAGAGACAGAGACAGAGACAGAGACAGCTAGAGAACCGAACTGTGGGAACTCCCCAGTTCAGCATGTGGGTCCTGCCTGGGCCGGAGCCGGGATTCGATCCTCGGTCCTCGTGGCCTCAAAGCGAGCGCTCAACCTGCTGAGCCGTCCCGGCTTTTCCCTAACCAGTTCTTTAAAAAATATTAATAGTGCCTCTTATTTATTACCTTCCTTCTTTCTGGGATTCCAGGCAGACATGTGTTTCACTTTCTTATTTTATTCTCAGTGTCTCTTAACACATTTTTGTACTTTCCATTTCATTGTTTTTCTGTGTTGTGCTATAGATAATTTCTATAGCGTTGTCTTCCAGTTAACTAATTCTCTTTTTATTTGTGTCTAATCTGCTGCTTAATGCATCTCTTCTGTTAATGGGAATAATCTAATACTTGCAATAATATTGGTAAGATGCTCATAGTCTTTAAGTTACTCATGTTTTACAGAATTTTATCCAAGAAGTTTACTGACTGTAAAAATTCTAATTTTTAATACCTTTACCATAAGGTTAGCTATTCTTACAATGAAATGGTACATTTCTGTTTTAGTATAAACTCTGCAACCTCAAGTGCTCCTATTAATCACAGATAAAGATATTTTATACTCAAATGTTAGTTGGAAGTAAGGCACTGAATAACTGAGCTAGCTATATAAATCATTAAAGTTCCCTGTTTACTTGCCTGGGTAGTTACATTGTGAATTGCTTACATACCTGCTACCTTCTTCTAATTTTTAATGACATGATTTATTAATCTATTGTCATTGGCTCCACAATATTTTTATGTTAATCCTTTAATTTTTAGCTGTCATATATATATGTTATAATTTTGCCCAATATTAAAAATGGGTATTTTGCTTTTTTAAAAGTAAAATTGTGGCGTTGCCTTTTCTGCCATTTACTTTTTGGATTTATTGCCTGAATATTTTTCTCTTCTTACAACTTTTTATCATGTGTTATTAATTGAAAAAAAATATAAACAAATTTATTAAATCCAGAAAATGCTCTTATGTGAAGTCAATTATTATATTCACTCAATATTAAAAGCATTTTGACATTGTTTTATGATGGCTTTAAGAAAATTTATGAGAATGTGTTATAAAAATACTTGATACAAAATTTAAATTACTATAGAATTATGTTATTATTCGGAATAATTTATGTAGTGCTTTTTTCCCCCAGTGTGTCAAGCATTGTACAAAGTAACTCTTCAACTTTGTCGTTTCTATGGCAGTTAAAGAAAAGGGGCAACAGACATTGGAACAGGAGAGGGTAACAAAGAGGAAGAGAGATGTAAAAGAAAAGAAGTAGGGGAAAATGAACAATGGCCAATCAAATAATTATTCCCAACCCAGTTAAGGCCATTTGTATCTATGTTTTAAATTTATTTCACATGACCTTTACTCATTACTTCCTGATTTCCACCTCTCAGATAACTTGGATTTTTTTTTTTTCCCCCCACACCCCTCCCACTTTCGGATATTTTTTGACAGAAGCAAAATGATCAATGTAGAAAAGGAAATTTGACCTTATGTTGAAGAAATATACCGGTATTCCATATTTGCAAAAGTTACATTTTTTTGGTTTTAATGGTTAAAACTGTTTCTCTGTAAAGCACTTCTGAGTTAGGCATGCATGTGTGTTCACATGTTATGTCACAAGAGACATACTCTCCTATATATCCCAAAGAGAAATGTAGACAGCCAGATCTCTTAAGCTCTGGCCTTGTTTTGCTAATACGATAGTATCATGAATTGGACTTAGGGGTCAGAATGAGACACAGATTTTTCTTTTAGCCCCATAGCTCATTATCTACATACACTTGTGTTGAGTCCTTAACCTCTTTTAGCTTCCATTCTCCTCTTGCCTTTGTCTTACAACCTGCCATGTATTGAGGGCCTTTTTATCCTAGGTCCTAAGCTAAGGTATTGATAATAATTTATCATTTGCTTATCTGTAAAATGAAGGTTTTGAAATCAGTGGTTTCTAAGATGCTTCCTAACCTTGTTAACCGGAAAACCAATAAAGATCTGTAAAAGGTAAGTACAAGAAAAACAGACTATGAGGGTAGAAATCTTTTCCAGCAAGCCTACCACAGGGCTTCCTAAATTTAGTCTCCAGACAGATCTTGAAGGATGGTGGGGTGGACCTTGTAAATTCTAATTCAGAAATCTTGGGTGGGACTGGAGAGTTTGCCTTTCCAACTAGCCCTTGGATAATGCTGCTGCTGGTAGCCCAGGACCACTCTTTTAGGTAGCAAAGTTTGAGAGGACAATTGGGGAAGGAAATATTTTAATGGAGAAGGATGATAAAAGTAGAAGGAGAGAGGTTAATTACAGTAGGCAGTTATACTGTAAAGAGAAATGATAGCCAGGTATGAAAGGCAGATCTCTTTGAGATAATTGGGAAAATTTGGCTATGATCATATATGCTTCCTAACCCTTTTTTATTTGATGTGAACTTTATTTAAAAAGTATAACATTTCCCTTTTAACTTTTAGATTAGTAAATTGAAAGGTTATCTTATTAATGATCAGAGTTATGATTATTGGGTTTTTTTTTTTAATCTTTTTCATAATACCTGAGAGGCATTAATGTGGAAGATTGGGGAATGAGCATAGTCCCAACTTATTTAAATTCAAGATTGTTTAGATTTATAGTGTCATTTACCAAATTAAACTTGTACACATATAATAAATTTATTTAAGGAGATAAAATTAAACTTGTACTTTTATATTCTTGTGCTTGTCTGTGGAAGTTCCACTTATAGAATGAATTCCTAAATGAAACGTGATTATTTCTGGTTTTGTACCCTGAAAATGTGTGTATGTAATAGTAAAATTATTGTAGCAAAAACTATTAAGATGTTTTACACTTTTATTGTAGTTTACACTTTATCTGCTGTGTATTTTATACTTTCAAAACATCTTAATAACCACATATGGCTGATGGCTACCATATTGGTTGTACAATTAAAGCTTCTGACTGCATAGAAAATCACTGAGATCAAGGGTACCTTCATATTTTAAAATTTTCTCTATTTGTAAAGCTCATAAGAGCTTGCTAGTTGCTATAAAAATAGCACTTTTTATTAAAAAAAGGCAGATAGGTAGTGTCCTAGTTGCAGACTTTGATGGATTCGCAGTGAAATTCAGCTTCCCTGGTGCATCAGTAAATTTTGTAAAGATTGTCTTACATGGGCCAGGAAAAGTAAACATTTTAATGAAAAAAATTCAGTATTTTCATTCACCTTTAGATGCTGGTTAGTCCTAATGTTACTCTCAACGTTCAGACTCTTGATGATTTTCATGTGTTAGGTGCATAGATTTACTGCTGCTGTCTGAACATTTTTAAATTAAAATATATCTTTCATTCTGATTGTATTGATTTACACATCTCTGTGTCAATATTAAGTCAAGTGAATTTTTCAATAAGTTGAAAAGATCTGGCAGGGCAAGTAAAATTTATTAGATTTGCTAGAGGTTTTTTTCTTGTCTGTATTAAAGCATCTCTCTGCTTTTCTATTCTTCATTAAAATTATACTTTTAAAATAGTTCTAAAATTTTAATAACACATTCTTGTGTCTCTTAGTATGTTTTTGTGATTTTTTTCCCAGTGAATTGCCATTGGAAACCTTGTCATTTCTTAATTATATTTTTTGGCATTCTTTGCTGCTGTTTTTTAAAATAATATATATTTAGTTTTCTTATATTTGAATTTTATTTGAATCACAAAACAAAGTCGTATTTCTTTATATATGTTTTGTAAATTTTAAGTTTAGGGTAACTTATACCTTTTTAAAAAATCAGACTGAAGTAGTTACCTCACTCGGATTTGTGGAAATGAAAAGATTTCATGAAGGTTGAAAAACTTTAGGCATAATGTACCATAATTTCTAAGTGTGCATATGAATAAAGCATTTGCTTTTGGATAAGTGAAAACTTTGTTTATATATTTTGACTAAATATTTACTTAGGTTGGGTGGGAGGGTCACTCATTCTATATTGACACACTACGAAGACAGAAATTGGTAGCACCAAGTTCAATGATATATTCATTAGATTATAATTTCACATACATACGTTTCACTGGCATGAATATACTCATCTATTATGTTATATATTACCTCAAGTTGACATTAAAAGACAAAGGCTGTAAATAAATATACTTCGTACCAAAGTCTGTGACTTGAGTGATACTGTTATTCAATCAGTAAAATGTGATCGCTGTGAAAATAGATAAAAACTGTGATAAAAGAAAAAAATGAGGGGATAAAGAAATACCAGAACCTTTAACCAGGATTTAGTGAACTAGTCAACTGTGGAGGAAATATTTCTGTTTAAAACACTAAAACAGTTTTCTGTGTCTTAATGGTATTTGCAGTTTAGGCTGCCATATTTTCCGGCGTATAAGACGATCGGGCGTATAAGACGACCCCCTAATTTTACAGTTAAAACATAGGTTTAGGCCTATATTCGCTGTATAAGACTATGGCCTCGGAAGTGGAGCAAATATAGGCCTAAACCTATGTTTTAACTGTAAAATTAGGGGGTTGTCTTATACGCCTGGTCGTCTCATACGCCGGAAAATACGGTAGTTATCCTCCCACCATTAAATATGCCCAATGCTTTGTTATTTCTTTTCTGGATAGAGACGGGGATTGTAGTATAAGGTTATAACTTTTATGGGTTCCTTGACTTTGAACCACTTAGCACCTCAGGAATTTCAAATCACCGTGTAACAAAACTGAATTTTATCTGTGTACAAAATAACTACCGTAGTTGATTTTAATAGAAATTCAACACTAATATTATATAATAGCAAAAGCTAACAACAATTGAATATTATGCTCTGTTTTTTACATGAGCACACTCTTTACATCCTTAGCATATGACATGGGAATTATATCTCAGTTTTACAGATTGGGAAATTAAGATATAGGTTAAATAATTTCCTCAAGGGCACAGAGCTATAGCAAATGACAGAGCCCAGACTTGAAATTAGGTCTTCTGTAGTCAAAGGCTGTGATCTTGAATATTACATTATACTACTTCCTCATGCAGTAGAGATGTTTTAGTTTCATAATTGGTGGAGTTGTGTTATCCTTACTTACTAAAAGATAATTTTCAAAAGATACAGTTTTATTCTTTCCAGGGGGTCTCTTTTATAGACAGGTGCAAATTTCTATTAAATCTTCGCTCAACTGTTGAAAATATACTCATGTAAAATAATACCTTATGTGATGATATGTGTGTCATCCAGTTAGCAGATGTATTATAATTTGTATTTTCTCAGGCATGATACTAACAGTGGTTAATCTACTTTGCACATTTCTGTTGTAGAATTTAAAAAAAGGAAAGAAAACTGCAGCATAAAATAGAACAGCACTAAAAAAGCAAATTCGATCACCACTGCTTGCGATATATTCAGTCATCTGCTTAATCCTTGTCCCCTCCGCATTGTCAATACCCATCTAATTCCACTTTAACCACAGTAATTGGCTGATGGAGTAGAAGATATAGATTTGTTTTCTTGATGACTCCTTGACTTTTTTCCTCTGGTAATACTAATAGAATTCCAAATCCGTACCGGTGTGATCATGTCATGAGTAGGTCAACAATCATGTCAAGGTCCTATTGGAAACCTCATAGCCAACATCTTAATTTAGACTTAGCTGTCTTTGTCACTTGCATGTGCAATTGTAAGCAATTTTTTCAACTCTGTTATAAACAGTTCATTTCATTTAAGGGGTATGGGGCATTCTGCATCTGAATTATGTGGATGGCTACAGTTGAGTAAATTGAATATATAAACATCTGGAAACCCCATTTGCACAGGTATACGTGTGCATGTTTCTTTTTTAAAGTTACATAGGCTCAACAAAAATAGGAAAACTCAGCCATTTTCTTTTTGCAGTCTAGTTTATATTATATAATTTGTGGTAATGAAATGAATGATTTAGCAGCATTAAGTTCTAGGAGAGTATACTTTCACTTTAAAGAGCTTATTGAAATGTTACCAGCTACTTTGTCATCACTGTTCCAATTTTATTTCATTACTTGTGAGGTTTGGAGATATATACAATGCAGGCAAAAGCATTCCATATACTGAAGCATGTATGTATATATATATATGTGTGTACAAACATGTATATGTATTATCTGTATAGATATATGCCTTTTATATATTTCCATTTTATCTGCTCATGATATTTATTAATAAACATTTCTATCAAGTGTACTATTTTCTACATTTATAAAAAGACCCACTGTATTCACTGTGTTTTGAAAGATAATAGATGATGATAACCTGAAGTTACTTAGGTTTGGCTATTTTAAAATTCAAATTTTTGAAAAATCATAAGCTAAAATAGGAACAATGAGTTAAAAGATAGAAGCTTCTAGCTTTTAAGATATCTAGGAATCTATTTCTGTAGAGACTTAAAGAAAGCAAAGGCAGTCTGATCATTCTAAAATTCTTTAGAATTTTACATTTTTAATTAGTAGTTCAAATAGGCTTTTATTGAAATGTAGAACAGATCTTCATGCTGATGTTTGCTTGTTTGTTTGTTTGTTTGTTTGTTATCCTCAAAGCTTGGAGATTGTACATATCCAGGAGCAAGGCTTTATTATCATACTAATTGGTTTCTGGTACTTTCATTTATTTGTTCAGAAGGCCACAGCAATCAAATGGGAAGCACACCAAGAATCAGAAGCAGTTTTCTCGTGTCATGATGTATTGATCTTTTACATCAGTTATATTTTAAATCTGAGCCACTCAGAATTTTGACCATTAAATCCAAATTTCATTTTGGTTAAATAAGCTTACCTAGTTTTATCTTCTCAATGCCATTTGATTATTTTTTTTTTTAAACACAATTGATATGAAACCTGATAACTTACATATATTCTTTTCAAGGTAATGAGCAAATGCACTAATTTTTTAGAGGATTTTTAATGAAATTCTCCTGGTTGCCTCATGTACTTATGATAATGAATAGTGATAACCTTTTCCAGAGCTGGGAAAAGAACAAAACCCCCAGTGGCAGAGCCCGGCAATTGCATAAAAAAGAAGAGTAGATCAAAGGTCAGAGCTGAGGTTTAATGCCCCCTTTGAAAAAGTCTAGTACTGTGACTGGGGGCAAGACATTTATGTATTTTATGTCTCTGTTTCCTCATTTGTAAGAATCAGGAAGCCTTAAGGCCTTTAAAAAAAGCCTATAAACGTTATAATTCTAAGTGCAAAAGTCACAATGGGCCCAAATCCTTAGATCAGAAAAAACCAGAATTCCCAGATTCCCAAACCTGTTTGTAAGTTAATCAGAAGTTAAAGGGGGAAATAATGATCTTTTATGTTTCAAGGATAAGTATATGAGCTTGAGTTTTATATTAGTTTTCCTGATTTTTGATTTTGATCTTGAATTTTGCTTTTCTATATAGTTGACTAGATAATCATGCTCTTTGGAGCCAAAAAGACCCGGGCTGCAAGCCTGGTTGGACCTTGCACTTCCTGACTGATTGATTTTGGACAATTTTCTTAACCTTTCTGTACCTCCATTCCTGCTTTTTCACGTGGCAACAGCAATGTCTACCTGAAAAGGTTTATGAGAGGTTGATGAATAAAACATACGTAAAGCACCTAGTTACATGACTGGCCCGTTACAGGTGTTCAGAAATGTTGTTTTTCCCCTTCTTTCTCTTTAGGTCTCTGATTACTCCATGTATCAGTTCGTCTTGCTTTGATAAGTTACAAGCTTGCTCTCTCCATAGGTACAGAAACTAAATGCAGTCACTGAATGTCATGGCCCATCATGGACTGCAGTGCAAGGACATTTCCTGGGCCTAGACAAGTCCTGGAGCGCTGGTGGGGTTCCCCGGCAGCTCTGCCAGCTCCAGGCTCTGCCTGGGGCAGTTACGGGTTTCTTGACTGTCATCTAAATTTGCATGGCAGCTTCTGGAGCAAGGTCTGAGGCAGGGCTTGGGAAATGAGGACCACTGAGAAAAGAAGACCGTTGCAACGGAATATATATTATAAAAAAAAAAATTTTTTTTTAAGAGGCACACTTTGTATCACTACGTTTCATAAGGCTTTTTCTTGGCCACTGTATTTCTCTTACTTGTCCATTTTCTGAGCATTTGAGAAACCTAAGAAATAGTTTGTTTCAGTTGTTAACATACATTACATAATCAGTACTTGTCCTAATATCCCAACAGTAGTTCCTGTCCTGTATTCATGCCAAGACCACACATGTTTCTTTTCTTTTAAAATAATCATTTTTTCAAAAAGCAGATCATTCCCATGTTCTCTGCAAAATAATTAAGTAAACATATTTAGCTAAGTCATTAATTGAACTTGGCCTGTAACTTGTTCTGTGAACATTAGAATCAGGTCGTTCATGTTATTTGAACATATTTCTGTAATATAATTAACAGCCAGGATAGGTTGATTCTGAAAAGGACATCTAGCAGTTCTGACACTGAGAATTAATTATGAGAGAGAAGACAGATTTGTGCTCCGGCTAGAATTAACTAGCAGTTGAAAATATAAGCAGTCACCTTGGGCTCTTATAACCAAAAAATGACTCTTCTTTTCTTAATATCTAGCTTGTAAAGTTTATTTAGACAAATCATCTGCTTGTCAACTCTGGTTTTTGTTTTTGTTTTTGTTTTTCTGTTTAATTAAATTCAGAAAATAGTTCTTGCTTTTTTCTGACCACTCCAAAGTTCATGTTTGTTGAATTAAAAAAAAAAAAAAATCACATTTATGTGTATTTAAACGGTTCAGATACTTATCAGAGGTCATTCTGGAAGGAAGGGGATAACATTCAACTTAACGTGTCTTCTCAATTTTAAAGAATATCTATGTAATTAAGGAACTGAAAAGTGTATTAGTTGTTTGCAAGGAATAGCTCACATAAAATGCTGGCAGTGTATTTTACTGATTTGTTTTTCCAAGTGAACACAATTTAATGCTTTTAGTGCAACTTTTCTCATTTTACAACAACAAAGACCCTCTTCAAATGCCTTACATTGGTTAATCCAAGAAACACTGTGATGGTGGGGTTAATTTTGAGTGCACAAAGACATATTGGAGGGTACAGAGAGGGCATCTGTTGGATAAGCTTTCAATATGATGAGAATGATAACAGATCTGCCACTTGTGCAAAAGACAAGTCATCTTTTACAGTATTTGACTTTAAAAAGTGTCATTTTATTTGTTTAAAAAGCAAATTTTAGATGAGTGGGTTATGAACTTTAGTGTCAGACTATCTTCTTGTATTTTTAAGGTTGTAGGTCTCTGGATATCTGAATTTTGTTTAAATATATCTTAAGTAGATACAAAATTGCATTTCAAATTTATTTTTATAAAGATGCTTAAACATTCTGTTTGCCAAGATATCTCCTCACTTTTCACTGTGAATCCTTCCCTCCCCCGAGTAAAGTAGCTTTTTTCTCCTTTGTGGTCATGAATGTACTGAGTGGTTTGGGAAGTCATATCCAGGTCTCAACAACTGGCCTCCTCTCAGACAAATGAAACAGACCCTCTGGAGGTGGACTGCAGACCCTGGCATTTTAAATGAGCATTGGGTTTTTAAAATATGCAGCCAGGGTGAGAGAACTATAGAAGAAAAGAACCAGAAAGTCCTGGAGACTGGGCGAATTATTTTAGTGCATACATACTAAGACTTCTGTTCTTCCACTGGGGTTGTACAGACTTTAATGGACACTCTGAACATCATTATAGAAGGTTTAAGTTATTGTTTTGTTTTTATTTCTTCCTTTCAGTGCCCTGAAATCTGATGTCACATGCAACTGGTTATAGTTCTACCCTCAGGAATTATGAAGTATTCTTTTCCACCAGACCTAAATTTAAGTTCCAGTTTTTGCTAGCTATCTGTTACTTCTCTAAGTAAGCTTCATTTTTTTTTCTTTCACTTGTAAGAAAGGTATAAAGATGAAAGAAATTACAAGTTGCCACATGATAGTCTCACAAAAAGTTGGACAGTGTTATATTTTTTTCATAGTACATCACCTAATTTCTTTCTAGTTATTTTTCCCAATTTTCCAAACCTGACCATTTTGATTTAGCTCTTTTAAATGTGCTAGTATGTTATTGTCCTTCAAATATGGTACTCCAAAGTAAATTCTTTTTAGTTGAAGGCTGAATTGAAATTGTGAAGGTCTTTCTTTTTTTGAATCTTGATTCTGTCACCTAATGTGGTCTTGGGTCGTTAATTTTAAGAAGCATACATACTATTTTTTATTCCAGTGCTTTGATAATTATATAGATTAAACTCAAGGAGACAAGAATGCCTGTCATTGGGAATTTCACTGTAGATTTATTTAAATCTGTTCATCAGTTTTCTTTGCCTAAGTTTGCTTTGCTTTCTTTAATTCCACCTAACTAAACTCCTGGCCAGCTATATAGTTTACTGTCATTGTTACAAATAATTCTATTAAAGAGGTGTTGGATACCCTTTTGAGGTTCTATTTTACCATATTTCTACCGTATTCTTTTCGGGTTAGTAACTTGGTCAATAAAAGTATTAATAAATGCCATTTCTTTGGCAAAACTTATTATTGCCGTTTCTTCTAGATTCTGATAAAGTCCATATTTAATAAGTGATACAGAATTTTACATCCGCCTGTCATTACCATGTAAGTTTGTAAATCCCCTACAGTTTATAGATGCAAAGAAAATGCAGTTCTAGATATTTGAAATATGTTTGAATAACAGTGAATGCTCTCTCTTCACTATCTTGGGCTGCAGGATCTGGGGACAGATTTTAGGGCAGAAGTGACATTTGAGCTGATAAAGGAACAGGAGGGAACACTAGTATCCATTTCAAGTGCCCATTCTGAGTTGTATTTTTTGGTCTCATTTATTGCTCAGAATATCTTAAGGTAAAATATTGTAACCTATACGTTTACTGATGAGAGTGAGTCCTAGGGAGATTAAATAATTTGTTTAAAATCATATAACTAGCTAAGTTCCAGACCCAAAATTCTTAACCTACATAGGTCTGGTTCCAGGGCTTCTGTTCATTCGCTTATGTAATCTTGGTCTTGGAAATCAGTGTTTTTGTTTTCATCTTCTAGCTTTTTATTTATTTTCCCTACTACGTATTCCTTGTTTTCTTAACTTGATAGCCTCATTACATCATGTAAAGATTTCCATGACTTCCTCACTATCTTTTTCTCCTTTACATACTCATATAATGAGTTACCCTCCCCTTACAGTATAACCTGAAGAACTAGGCATTTGTCCCACACATGGGGTTTTCCTGGCACAGAGTACAGTGGGCTAGACGGAGTATGTCTGTTAATGTACAGCATTGAGTTGAGTTCCAGTCTTGTAATTGGGCAGATCTTGATTCAACTTCTGGGTCTGTTTCTTATCAGCCAAATGATCTTTAACACATTCTATAACCTTTGCAAGCCTTTCTTTCCTTAGGGATAAAATTGGAATAATAATATCCCCTTTAGGTGTGTTGTGAAGCCTAAATTAGATAGCCTATGCTGAAGTGCCTGGTATATTTTTGGTAGAGTGCCTGACTCATTCTGAGTGTTAAATAAATTATACTACCACTGAAATGTCAGAAGATTATACCAATTTCATTATCTCATTAACCACTTCAAAACCACATGATTTAGGTCTTTTGTACTTGATTGTTAAGAAAATTCTATTATCCTATATATCACTGATTGTTCTTAAATAAATATAGCTTTTACATTTGGCTATCAAAATGCACATATTAGTGTTAACAGTAACTGTACCCCCTCCTTAAGGCAGAACCAAGTGTAGGTTGCCAGAGTCTTTATTTTTTGAGATTAGTCTGAGACATGAATTAATATTCTGTAGGTAACTTAGCTATAAATGTATCACATTATCCTATCTCATCCTCAGTGATCTCTTATAAGATGTTTTGCCTAAATATTCTAGAATTTTGATAGTTGATTAGATACTAATTGTTTTTGTCTATTATGATCCGACTTTTTTTTCTTTAATTCCCCAGTTTTGAAACTCAATCTAGTTAGACAATTTTACTCCCCGAACACCTTTCTTCCTCTTCATGATTTGGAAGAGATTTTCCACATTTATTTTTGAAATTATTCCAAGAATGTGTCTAATATCTCAAAGTTTAATTCATGTAGATCTGCAATTTAAACTCATTTGAAAGAATGTCTTTGGTCTTTTGGATATTCGTTCTCTTAGTAGGTCTCCTAACTTTCTTAGTTTGTAGAGCACTTTTCTTCTGGAGAAGATGAAAAGGATTTGAAATAAAATTCTACCTCCTTGTCATCTATACCAACTTTCCAAACAGTGAATCTCTATCTTTTCTGTTCATTTTTCTTGCTTCCAACATTATCAAAAACTGTCTATATCATTAACTGCCTATTTTGTCTTCAGTGCAAAAATAGTCTTTCTGTTTTAGTTGTGTACTTCAAAGATAATTCATGTTCATCCTTTAAGTATAATACTAACTTAAATATCATTTTTGGATACATGCCTTTCTTGATCTTTTCCAAAATAATCTAACTAGTGAAATGAATGATAAAGGAATGTAAACAAAGGGTGAATATTGCCCCATATATTTCATTAATTATTCGATTAATTAATTTTCTGTATACAGGATGTGTTTGTTATCCATTTATATCCTTTGCGCAAGTATTTATTTGTGTTCACTGTATATAGCAAATATGATAGTTCTTATCTGTCATATTTGTGTGCAGTTTCCTGTTTCAGAACACGAAATAGATGTCTGTAGTGCTAATACATGTCCACTTTTAGAGCTAACGGTAGAAGAACATCTAGAGATGAAGCCATTTTATCCTCATAGCAATTGGATGAATGTGTGATCAGTAAGGCCAAGTGAGCACAAAAAGAAAATTTAACTTTTCATTGTCTTTGTTTGTATGCTTTCTCCTGTACTTGAATTGTTAGAACAAAAGCTGGATGGGTGACTGTTTGTAAAGTATGTAAGATAAATTTCTGCATTGAGAAAGCTTCATTTATTAAAATGCTGTTGTAAAAAAAAAAGACTAACAAAATGTTGGTTCTTTTATCTTCTTTCACTTAGCATCACTTTGACTAGAGAAATTGTCAGGTTAGACCACACAGAAAATCATAGGACTTACTTTTTGATGTATCTTGTTTATAAGTTAAGTTTCAAGCCTTGAATCTATTCATTAGAACAGTTAGTTAACTGAGAGTGTAGAGATGTTGATGAATTACCTTAATGGTTACAGAAAAATAACAGGAAGCTTATATATCATAGACATTTACTTGCTAGTTTACAATGTTACAGTAAGCATTTAGCAGTGAAACTTTGTATAAAATGTACACATGTATCTTTTCACTCCTAATTTTTAAGTGTATAAAATAATGTATTTGGGGGAAGCCGGGATGGCTCAGTGGGTTAAGCGCTCACTTTGCAGCGCCGGGGACCCGGGATTGAATCCCGGTCCTGGCCTGTGTGGAACCATGTGCTGAGCTGGGAGCTCGCCCAGTTCAGTTCTCTCTCTGTCTCTGTCTCTGTATCTCTATCTCTCTGTGTCAAAAATAAAAATAAATAAATAAAAATATATTAAAAATAGTTTCCTTAAAAAAAATGTATTTGTCTACAGAAAAATTATTATTTATCATTATGATAAATTAAATAAAACTTCTGGAAAGTATTGTTTTCCTCTTCAGGAATTTCCATAAATTTCATGCAAAATAGTGACTATGTTTAAAAATTGAAACATCCTACTTTGGAATATTTTCATATTCATTTATAACATAGAGTTATTTTTTTCTCCAAACTAACATATATTCATTATATATAAATGCAGTTGCCTTTAGATACGGTATTTGAGTGTTTGAATCTCAATATTTTGTGTATAGGTTTAAGTCTTCTTGTACTAAAGCAATTGTGTGGACCAGGTTCTTAGGACTTAGGACCTCTTGTATTGTCACTAGTGAATAGTTCAATGTGTAAAATTGCAAATGATAAACCAGTAGTCAAATTAGTGTTACCTTTGGGAGTTGAACATAAAATTTAATGATAGCCTGTTTGTAACAGTACAGGGGCCTGCCACCAATTCTTGTTTCTGGACCCTTCTTTATAAACACCCTTAAGTCACCTCATCCATAATTTTAGGAGGATAGAGTGACTTTTAAATTCCAGCCAGGAAAAAATTTTAATGTAAAATGTGGAAAGGCAAATAAATGAGATTACAACGTCATCTGTTTAGTATATTGCATATGAAAACTTAACCTTAGAAGCCAGTATGTTTAAAATCATATTTCCTAAAATGGCTTTTGATAATGTAGTCATAACTTAATAAGTAAGTAATTGTATCCAGGTTAGGACTTGGCTAATATTTGTTTGTTTCTTGATTTTCCTTTATGAAAAGAGAAAACTCCTTTGAAATTGACTGTAGGGAATTTCACATTCTTGATTGTTTAACACAGATACACCTACTGTACTGGTTGGCCATAAACCAGAGAAAAGTTGTAGCTGAAAAGGAAAAACAGGACTTTCTATCATATTTTGAATATGCTTTCAAAGAGTTGTTGGAAGGTAAGCATTGACTCAGTGATGTAATGTGTGGAGTCAAACTGAGTATGTGTTGTGCTAGAGAAAACTAATGGAAACATTCACTTGGGGTAAGACAAATGGTATTAAATGAGAAAACACACCATGAATTGCAAATGGAGCTGAGTTAATTTGTTGCTACAGTAGTGTTGCCCTACTGTTAAATGAAGGCTGTGTAATTATCTTGCTGGCAGAGATAATGTCAAAACCTCATTTCTCCTTACATGCCTCGTTTTTACATGAGGGCTAATTGAGCTGCAAGGTGACAACTGATTATATATGGTTATCACCGGGTCCCCTTGCTCAGTTTGCAAATAATGTTAACCTTTTTTTTAAATGAGGATTTTTATCGTACTTCAGGTAAGGCATTAAAGACACTTTTTGAACTGTTTGAGTAATTTGCAGCATTCTTTTCTATCTGTAAATTATTTTGGAATAAAGTACCTTTTTTTTTACATATACCTCTTTAAAATTTTTTCTTCATTCACATCTGACATACTTATCCACTCTAGTTAAAGGAGACACCAATCCAGTCAGGAAATGTAGGCTTTTTTAGGTATTGAAAATAGAATGTCAGCAGTTCAAGTAATAGGAGAAAAGTACTTTGTTCATCAGTGTGAATGGAATTAAAATTCAGATGTCTCTCTTTTAGGTATGTCGTATTGTACTCATAATCCTCTAAGTCTTTTCTATTTTGCTACCGTGGCAGGTCTTAGTAGAAATAAAGGTGTTTGTTTACCTTAGATCTAGTCTCATTAATTGGGGCTCAGTCAGTACCTGAGGAGGCAGCATTTTATACAGTAAAATTTTATATTTCTTAAAAATCAGAAGGATTGAATGGTGTGGCTAGTTTTTGTGGTTGTTGATGTCCCTGATCGTAGACCAGTCACAATTCATCGTTTTAGGAGAAAGGCTAACAGTGGCTGGTATAACTGGGGTTTAGATAGACAGGTGGGCAAGTGTTCCCCTGCTGCCGTGTCTCCTAGCTTAGTGGACAGTTCTCAAAGGGAATTCAAGTTGAGGTTATTAAACAAGGGCAGGAGGAAGTGGCTTTCTCTTTCTTGAGGGATAGCTTAAGTTTGACAATCAAGGCCAGGCAAGTGCTGGACTCTTTGGGATCCAAGGGTAATTTGAAACTCCATAGAAACCCCACAGCTATGTAGTGGCTTAATCAGGGTCATTATCAATAACCGCCATAACAACAAAAGGCTAATCGTAGAACAAAAACTGTGTTGCCAAATATGTTACAGTGTTTTTATGTTTTCAGGTTTACTATTAGACAACAATAGGAGGAACAGCTGACCTGTTTTTGTTTTTGTTTTAATATGCCCAAGTATCTCTGTTAATCTTTACAAGAATTATATGAGGTAGGTAATATCCATTTTAACAGACGAAGAAACTGAAATAACAGAGAGGTTAAGCAGCTTATTCAGGATCACACTACTAGTGACTCATTTGATATTAATCAAAGGCTGTGGTTTGGGCATGCATGTCTGTCTCCAGTTCATTAAAGAGAAAATGGAAGCTTGGTGAGCTAAACAACTTGTTTCAGATTAGACATCTAGTAAATGCAGAACGTGGTTCACATACTGATCCTTTTTGACTCTTAAATTTGTTGTTTTTGCCTTTGTTATTTTCCATTAACATTCTTAAGACCGGGCCTTAATGTTTTCTGTTCAGTGGTTTTCTGCCCTAGTACTTTTCTCAGGGTGTTGTTCATAGAGCCCTTGATTGCCATTAAGTTGCCCTAGGCCTAGTGAAGGTATCAGGAAGTGCATAGGAGGACAGGAGTCCAGCTAGACACCAGCAGTAGTAATTCAGTCCGTCTTCGGATTCTAAGCAAGAGCTAGTAGGAGAATTTCCACTGCCTAAAAAGTTATAATATGCTCTATTTCATGTAATATACTAGAACTCTGTTCACACCTGCTTATGAAGTTAATATAAAATGTACCGGTATATAAAAACATTTTTTTAAGTGTGTCCTGCAGTGGTATTTTCTCCTCCTAAGCACTGGAGCACTTTTCAGGTCATTTAGAATTGCCAGAGGTGGGCCTGGCACCTGGGGAATAACTAGTGCGGCTATAGTCCTCCTCTGCCCTGGCACATGGTTGAATGAGGATGACAGTGACCCGCGCACAGAGGGTCGGAACTCAGTGTCTGATCAAAGTGGGATGTTCTTGGAAATTCCAATGTACCTGCTTGGAGAATCCCACACCAGAACCAGGTCTGAGAGAGAGGAAGGTTTTGTCTTTAAGGGCTTGGAATTACTCAAAAAAGATCGTCTGTGCCAGTTCAAAAGCAAAGCAAAGACCTACATAAACCCTGCAGAGACGGGATGTCTGTGAGCTCTGAACCCCATGTTGTACCTCTGCTCTATTTCCTGCTCTCAGCAGAGGAGGAGGACGCAGATGATGACGCAGATGACAGGAGCTTAGTCTGTTGCAGTGCCACTCAGATCACCACTGAACTTTCTAGATGACTACAATCATTTCTGAAGGAAGTGGGGGAAAGACCATTGGCACAAGAGGAAATAAATACCAAATGGACGAACACCCAATTTTGAAAATGAACTTGGCTCAGATCAGCATTTGAAAATGATTATGGGATGATTTTATGCAGCTAAAAAAAGATAAAGGAAGGAGCTTCAGCCGAATATGGTGTGCTTTCATGAACTGCATCAAACATACACACCAGTGACAAATGTCACATAAACCTCTTCACTGCTTCAAGTGCTACATACTTTTTCCATTTTTTCTCCCCAAATGTAATTCATCACTGACGGCTGTGCGTGTTTTGAGGTAAACTCTTTTTCAGCTCTAATGCTGTCAGAGCGCCTCCCGACAGCAGAGCAGGCGTGTCTGTGTCTGTGATGATCCCTAGTAGGTGTCTGCAGCAGATGCAGCTACTTACCCCTTGGATGGGCTGTAACTGTACGTGTCTGATTTCATTCTGCCCACAAGGAAAACATCACATGTACCGCAGAAATGACGCTGAAAACGGCAGCATTCCGAAAAAAGTCCAAGCAGTGCACAAATAGCATCTTTTCTTTTTTAAAAGTGAATGGTACTGCTCATGTCATCAGAAATTTCCTTTTTTTTATATGGGGATGTAACTGACATATAACATTGTATTAGCTTGAGGTATGTGACATAATTATTTAATATATGTCTATATTGCAAAATGATTAGCAAAATAAATTTAGTTAGCATCCATCACATGGTTACACATTTAAACCTTTTCAAATACTTGTATTGACTTGTCTTTTTTTTTTTTTTTTTTTTTGTAGTTTGAAACATCATTTTTTTTAATTGTTAAATTTATCAGGGTGACATTGGTTGGTAACATCCTTGCCTTTTGAAATAAAGTTTGGCTTAATTGAGCTGTTTTTTTGTCTTACCCTGTCAAATAATGCAAACCATAGTCTACATCAAGTTTAAGTTTAAAAATCTTACAAAGGAGCTATCCTGCATGGAGAGAAAGTATGGTGACCAGGGAGTGGTGGCTGTCAGAACAGGGTGGGGGTGCCACTGGCGTCTAGTGGGTAGAGGCCAGGAATGTGGCTGAACATCCCACAAAGCATGGGGCAGCCCCACAGCAAGTAATCGTGTGTCCCCAAATGGTAGCAGTGCAGGACTGAGAAACTTCTCTAAACAAAGCATATACAAGAGCCATGGTTCAGTGGTTCAGGATGCTGGGCCAACATAGACAGGTTGAGTTTTACATACCGTATTTTCTGGCGTATAAGACGACCGGGAGTATAAGACGACCCCCTAATATTACAGTTAAAACATAGGTTTAGGCCTATATTCTCTGTATAAGACTATAGCCTCGGAAGTGGGGGGTAGACTTAGACAGCGAATATAGGCCTAAACCTATGTTTTAACTGTAAAATTAGGGGGTCGTCTTATACTCCCGGTCATCTTATACGCCAGAAAATATGGTATTTATTTCCTGACTTCCTTGATAACACTTAATCTTGATTGAAGAAAAGCTGTTTAAGAAAGTGGGGTGTGTGTGGTGGGTGAGATTAGGACAGTGTGTTCATTTAGTTTGGAAGGTGTTGGAGAAATTGAAAAACTGGGGTCATTCACTTCTTCAGCATTTATTGAACCCCACTGTGTGTAACACTGATGATTAAGGAGAGGGGAAACGCTCCTAAAGAATGTGCAGTTGGATAAAGAAAGCAAGAAAGAGACTTTCAAAACCATTTTCTCAGCTCAGGGATGGCGTCGGGGCAGGTCCTGAGGGGTGCACAGAGGAAGGGCCGGCGGTGCACACGCATGGTGGGGTAGTGGGGGAGGCTTCGCAGTAGAAGACCCCTGCACAGGGCCTTGAAAGACAAGTAGGAGTACCCAGGAGTGGCAGGTAGGGAGGGGAGAAGAACTGTTTCTACTTGTGGGTTTTTGTGCCTCACGGCCCCTTAGTCCCCTTCAGGTGTACTAACAGGTTCGTGACTCAGGCTCTTGGTGACTGGTGCCCCCTGAACTTTGGGATGGTGCTGGCTTGCTGGCTCATCTCAGGCTCACTTGTTCCCTTGCCCATTCATTCATTCAATCCCACTCAACCCTGGGCTCTCTTAGTGCCACCCTCCTTCTCCCTTCCACCCTGCCTGGCTGTCAGTTGTTCTACCTGGCCTTTTGTCCCTTCCCTTCCTCCAGTTTATATGTTTGCAATGTGAAAAGATAGAGGCAAGGAGAGTCCTTTGATAAGGATAGGAAGAAGAGTGTAGGGAGAGTGGGGGAGAGTAAGAAGTAGCAGTGGCCAGCGCTCAGAGGCATATCATCATAGGTGGACAGGAGCCACTGAAGGATCTATATTCAAAACATATCTAGAATCAGATCCTTTCTCGACACCTTATGAAGGACTTATAGCGAGGTGACAGACGTTTACAGTTCAGAGATTAGGACAGCTCATGATAACTCATGGCCCACAGCACAGTATGGAGTTGGGAACTATATTTTGGCATGAGCTGATGTTCCAATCCTAGATCTAGCACCTAGAGCGGTGTGACCTAGACATGTCATTTAAACTCACTGTGCCTCCGTTTTCTCAGCACTCATGTACTTGTGTTGTTTCTGTAGAATTTTGTTATAACTGTGACGAAGATTTGGTGCCATTTATTATCATTTGTTTACTTTAGCATGACCATAGATATTGCTGTGAGCCAGATTTGATTCCCACTGAATATAAATTTACTTGGATGGAGCAAAAGGGAAGAGGTGTTGGGATGCTTCCAGGCTTTGCTCTGGGCATCGACACATAGTGGTCTTTTGTTTTGTTTTCTTTTGATGATAACTGACAACTCCTTAGAATTTTGATGGAGTGGGACATGGGAACTCTCCACAGGGAGGATATTGGAGTTTAATGTGAATATCTAGATACTAAAGAGCGGGAATTGGATGGTGAGATGTCTGGTGAACTTCTTGCGTTGGTTCTTGACTTTCTAAATAGTCAGCTGGATGCCAGCAGTCAGCCTAATGGTTCTGCAGTGCACTCAGGTACAACTGCAGGTGGTTAAATTTGTGCGTTTGACGTCTGATTCCATTGTGCTTTCATGCTATTGTAAACTCAACCCTGTTAGTAAAAGGTTTGCGTGTACTCAGTGTTAAAATATGCATAAATTATTTTGTGCTCACTATACTTCAAGCACAGTGCTAGGTGTTTACATATATTCCCTCCTACATAAAGAAACCCTGTAAAGATAGTGTTTTAGCTGTACACATGACGTGGCTTTAGCCTCAGGAAGGCAAATGATGTGCCATAGAAATGTGCCCAGTCTATAGACCCATGTTTCTAATTATGTGTCTGTGTCTGACTCCAAAACCTTTGTTTTTTCCACAATATGAAGCCATTATAATCATTAATATCATTTTAAGTTTGCGATTAATGAGATAACACAAAATGCTTTGAAAAAACCAGTGGGTTAGAAAATCTTTAGTTTGAGAATTGTAAGATGTGGGTCATGATTCAAAAGCATTTACAGATTAACTTGTGTTTTCAGCTTATTAACTCGTTAAATGGCAATAAAGTGTACTGCTTATTGTATAGAAGGAATATCATGTACTGAAAATTTTAGGAATTCAAAATAATATATACCGTATTTTCCGGCGTATAAGACGACTGGGCGTATAAGACAACCCCCTAATTTTACAGTTAAAACAGGTTTAGGCCTATATTCGCTGTATAAGACTACAGCCTCGGAAGTGGGGGGTAGTCTTATACAG
>PVKE010028407.1:0-20936 GCA_004027555.1 Craseonycteris thonglongyai | reverse complement strand
CAGAAAAATCAACCAGTTTGAACATGTGAAGAAATGACAATTATATAAATCCCTGACCTACAGATAGTTTTAAATACCTTCAATTATAAGTTGTATCCTCGTTTCTTAAGGGTGAAAATGTGAAATATCAATCTTAAGACAAATAAAACATTGTCTTTCTCCTCATAGAGCAACTTCGAGTGTTAAAATTCCAGGGCATCGAGGGCTAGTCCAAATGTGCAAAGATTTAGCGGCCTAATTATATGTTCTCTGAGGAAGAGCTTCTTCTTGCCTTGAAATGAGAAACTGGTTCATGGTTTGTTTATTTTATTTTCAGTAGAGTGGATAGGGTTGAAGAAGAAACAGAAATGCAGTAGAAGCCAGTAGTAGCGCACATACGAGAAATATCCTTCCCTAGTGCCAACTCTAATTTTACACAACCTTCTTCTGTAGTGGCCATAACTTTTCAGAGAGCTGTAACAACTTCCAGGATAAGTGACAGAAATTAGTGCCATGTACATCTCCATCAAAGCAGTAGCGTGCCAGCTGTAACTTCCACCAATAGAATCTTAGGTGTCTTAAAATCAGGAACACCATTTCTCGTTTTCTTCCTCTAGGCATTTATATAATGGGTTTTCCCTAAAGGAGTCTCTCCTGCTGTGTCTGCTGTTGCTTTGACTGTGATTTCTGACATTATTTTTGTATTGTGGATGTCCTGGGCTTATATACAGAGATATTAAGTATACAAAGAAAAATGATTGTAACATATTAACACAAAAATTCCATAAATTCTCTTTCTGCAGATCTGGCCAAGGGACATTAAATCATTTTAATTTTTCTTTTGTTCAGAGATCTAGATCTATGTAGACATTTTTATATCATTTCTTCCCTCAAACAATGAATTCAAATCTGTCTTTTTGAAGCATTAATGAAGATACTGTTTTCTTAAATGTAAATCAACGTGTATTCTTGCCAGATTTAGGCCTGCATAATTTGGAACTAAATAAAGCCTAGAATGATCCATCTCTTAACCTTTCATGTGTTGAAATTTTTGAGGGAATCTATAAATATATAATCTTTCTTTATTTTTCTCCACAAATTTTACTTCTCATTCTTAAACCATCTTATGTTGAATAGCTTAACCTATTTAAGTGTTGTAGAAGCCCTATAAGTCTTAATACTCTGAGATGTTGTTTAAGTGATAAATTTAATACTAAAGGGAAGAGAGAGAAATTGGAAGGAGAGCAGTGAATAAAGGGAAGTTAGATGGAGAAAACCAAAGACATCTGTAGGTGAAAACATAAAGCATCTGTAGAAATTGATGTCAAAGAAACTTCAAAAGATGTGAATATATATTTATGATGCTTTCAAACATGAGATTTGCAAAAGTAACCATCAAAGGCTTCAAATGTAACACTTGATACATTTTAAAAGAAAAGTTCAGTTCTTGAAATTATGGCTTTCTTATGTCCATTAACACATACCCAATATTCTAGAAACAACTTCATTGATTTAAACAGCTGGCATTACAGATTGTAGTGACTGTCTATTGTCATTTTATGTTATTTGTTTAGTACGCATATTTGTCAATCATTAAATAAGTAATATAAACAATGCAGGCTTTTCATAAAGCAAACCTCATAGATTTTGCAGCACTGTGTGACATATGTCAGGAGAAAAACAGGGAAATAAAATCATACTTAGAAAAAACAAGAGGGAAGACAATTTAGGAGAAAAAATAAAATAAGCTTTGTGCCTCTATGAAATGTGTGCTCTATTCAATATAAAATAAGTCACAGCCTAGAACCTGTATTTGAAGACCTTACAAAAGCAACAATTATAAACATAAATTGAAAAACAAAACCATACAGATATAACCAGTATAAAGCACACAGGTAATCAATATCTAGCAATATACAATGTTCTGACTAAGGACTGTACTCCAGCCAGGGTCCATGGTAGACCTGCTGGATGCTCTTCCTTTGACCGTCCAGATTCCTACTTTAACAGGCACTAACTAGCTGGGCTCCCTTTGCTGGCCAGCTTTTAGTTAGAATTGGCCACAAAATGGCACTGAATGATAGTAATGTAGAGTAGGAGGAGAGAGCTGCCGGTTTCTTCCTTCCCTCCTCCAGCCAGGGTCGCTGTTACCCTACAAGAGCACAGGTCCAGCTCTTCCTGGATCCTGCATCATTGGTTCCTATCCGTTTCCTTCAACCTTTATAGCAAATACAGCTACAGGCTACTGCTAATCTCAGAATTTAATCGGGGACCTTAATACTGCCTACAATCTCATTACATAGTCTCTTCATTCAAGTCTCTTAATTTGAACAATCTGGGATGAACTTTGTTTCCTACCAGGAATCCTATTGATAAAACAGGTAGTTGTAATATCCATTAGAGAAAATCTCATTGATGTTTAGCATTTGTGAATGATATGTTGATAAATATAAGTGTGTGGCTGTTTATACATGTAAACACAAACACTTTGCTGCAGTTCACCTGAGGAAACATAGACTGAGTCACTAAATATGAGACATTAAGAAAATCAAGCTGATATGGAACATTGGTATTGAAATATATACATAGTTCTAAAAGGTACTGAGTGGCTGTTTCCGGAATAGAGATCAAAAGGGCCAGCCTTGTTCTGGTTCTATTCCTAATGCTTACTAGCCAGAGTGGTTTTAGAATCATCATAAAATCATAGCACACTGGGGGATTTCAGGATAGCTCAGTGGTTGAGCATTTGCCTCACAATTGCGAGGTCCAAGGTTCAATTCCTGGTCAGGATGTCTGGAAGGAGGCGGCAAAGGTTCTCCCCTCTCATGCGGGAAGCTCCCGGTATGGTTCCTGCCTTACATGACCCTGCATCCACCTGTGTGAAATGAAACCATGTCACAAATAATGATGTACAACTATGGAGACCGCTCTGGGCCCTCCCTTCTTCTCTCTGTCTCTGATCATTTCTCAAACAATAAACAAAAAATCATAGCACACTGGATTTTGGTGTATAGGAGTTCAAGGACCTTATAGTTATGAATCTCTAATATCCTTGAAGCCCCTCTATGTGGTTTTTAAGTGATGGTTAAGCCTGCATTGTGCTACTACCTGTGATAAGAGTAAGCTCGTTCCTGCCGCAGGACACTACAAATGTGACCAGTTTTAGCTATTGGGCACTTCCCTTCTTGTTCAAAGGAATATTTCTCCTTATAACTTTCCCCACTGGTCCCAGTTCTTCCCTTCAGTGCTGTTCTCAGTACGCCTAATCTCACTGCCACATGATCATCTTTCAGACATTTGAACATCATACTGGATTTTATGATCTTACTGAGTTTTCCCTTTTCAACTGACTTTTTTCAACAGCTTGCCAAACCCTTCCCTAGTTTTCTGAGCAGACAGATTAATTGATTAATTAGCCCACTAATTAATGAAAATTACTTATCTCTATTTCCCCCAGCTCTCCTTTAGCTCCCTGAGACAACCCCCTTTACAGGACTTGCTCGTCAGCAACACACTTGCACAGACCTACCTCTGCAGTTTCCCACCGGCATCAAGCCACCTTGCTCTCCCGTACTTTCTTCAAAAGCTTCCCGTGTTTCTGCACAAGCTTCTCCTTCCCCACATGTATTCCAGTCATCAAGTTTGCAGGCACACAAATGGCCAGAAAACAAATCTTACCTAATCTGATATGAATGTGTCTACCCTTGCCTAGGATCACTCTTTATTCACTCTTTATTCATCTAGACAGGATTCTATCCAGGTTCACACAGAAACATGGGAGAAAAGGTAGGTCTTATCCATTTTTTTAATATCATCCTAGCTTTAAAGAGGATACTTTTTCACAAATAATTGATGCATTAAAAATATTGTACATTTCTCATGCACCAATCAGGGGTTGGGAAGTGGGATTCCCACTTTGTCAGATATCAAGTTCTGACTCTCCTCTTATCCAGAGTTAATCTAACAGACTTTGCAACCAGTTTCTGATTTCTGCTAATCCCTCTACTAACAACTGCCCCAATTGCTTTGTTCTAGAACAAAGCATGTCTTGATTGCAGTAAATGTTCATTTAAGGAGTCATTAAAAACTATTTCCTGGTCTAGACTGCACCCCCAGGAACCTCAAGCTGGCAAGAGAAGGTGACTGTTCTGGACTGAATGTTTGCATTTCTCCCCAACATATTGCTCATTAAATACCGTAAGTATTTCCTATGTGCTACCTCCTCTGTTCAAGCTGAACACTCAAAGGAAAATGAGAACCTGTTCCTTAATCTGACTGTTGGACTCTTCTCTTCCCTTAAGTACCTGAGTTTTAGCTGTAAGACACTTTGTCCTTTCCAAAAGAGTTTCAATTTTAAGACAAAAATATTCCCACTAACCTCATAATGTCTCTATTCTTTGTCAAGCAAAGAAAAGACAAAGATGAAATATAGTAATACAAAGAGTACCAGTTGCATGAATCATAAGCATTGAGTGTACATTTTAATTTGTACACTGTCACTACAATTTGTTCCTTTGTTTTTCTGACATTTTTATAGTTCTAAGCAGCAGTGAGATAGCCTTTTATGTACCAAATAATATGTATTAAAGCATGGCCGCTCCTAGTGGCCACAACTGAAATGACACAACCTGGTATCACAAAAACAGTGCCAGCCTGAAAGCCATAGGTTCCCACTCTACCTCCATCTCTCACCAGTACATGAACTTGAACGACTCTCAAGTTCTCTCCTGTAAATCAGTGGCTGAAATTTGATGATCTCCAGGCTACTTATGGCTCTAATTTTCTAATTATATCATTTTTGCTTGAAAAGCTGGAGAAGAAAACAGAAGGGACCAGCTTGCCCAGTTACAAAGGGAACTGAACATTGGCACAGGAATTCAGGACGGTATGTGGGAACGTGTGATTATAGTACAATCATTATGATTCATCAAGGGAATAAATTCCCTTGTTGGTTACACATACACACTCCCCAACCTTTCCCACTCACAACTTTTACTTCCTGGTTTAGGAACAGTCTAAAAGTAGGGTAAGAATGTGGGTGGAGTAAGAAGGAGGGAGGGGAAGGAGTGGGGAGTGTCTCTATTTGGAAGAGATTTTTGGAAGGTGTTGTTTCATGCTCATTTATACCACCTACAGTGCTTTTATTCTTCCTTGCTGAATGTTTGATTACCCTAACCACACAGAAAGTAATAAGTCAAAATAGTTATCACTCCTTTTCAAGCATAATAAGCTCAGTTAAAACATTTTCATGCATACACAAATGATGACTTAATTCACTGAATAAAATGAAAAGAAATCAAAATTATAAGACTCAGTCATGCCAACAAGAGACAGGGAAAATTCCATAATAAGGCAACTCAATTTCTACACCAATGGTAAGAAAGAAATGGCCAAAATTGACTTTTAAGAGCAAGTTTTACCTTTTGGTCTCCAATATAGTGAGTCCACTCTCACAGTAGTCAAACAGCTTAAAAGCAGAGCCGGTAAGTAGGTTTTATAACCAGATGATATTCAGCTGAGCAGCTCTAGATGAGGGTAATTGATTTTGTGCTATCTGGATCACACCAGGAAAATCAAATTCTCAAAGAGTATTTGTGGGATACTCATGAAAACAGGAAGGCGGGATTTAGCAGAACTTTCCATGGACCTCAAAATTCAATGTAATTTCTGGTGGGAATAAGATAGCACAGATTCATTTTTCCCTCCTCTAGCTCACTAAGTACAACAAAATACCTGAAAGAAAGAAAACAACAAAAAAACAAAATACAAACCACAAGAGGCAATCAAAGGCGGAGCCTGAAAAATGGAAAGAAAGCAAGCTGGTTGAAGACTCTGAGGCTGAATAATAATATAGTATCGAGGGCTTCTTAGGACCTCCCACCCAACCAAAGAAGGTGGTCCAGACCTATTAATACATTTCCAGAAACCTCAAGCTGACAAGAGGTGTCTGCTATGGATCAAATGCCTGCATTCCCCTCAAAATTCATATGTAGAAGACCTAATCCCTAGTACGATGGTATTTGGAACTGGGACCTTTGGGAGGTAATTGCATGTAGATAAGGTTGTGAGAGTGGGGCCCGCATGATGTGCCCCTAGAAGAAGAGGAGGAGAAGAGATCTCTGACATTCTGATCTCAGACTTGCAGCCTCCAGAACTGAGTAACTAGACATCCATTTTAAGCCATGCAGTCAATGGCATTTTGCTACAGCAACTCGAGCTAAGACAGTGGCTCAGGTCGGCCATTCCTCTCCAGATGGAGTGGAAGCTCTACTGAAAAACACCAGAACAGACTGGTCAGGAGCTCAACTAACAATAAGTGGCCAGGGGACACACTTTCCTTCCCAGCTGACCCTGAGACTCTCTGCACCACAAAGAGACATCAGTAGATGTTGGCACACAATATCATTCAGTTAGTCATTTGACAAATATTTACTTAGCAGCTATTTTGTACCGGGCACTGTTCTCGAGGCTAGACTATATCAATGGAAAAAAACAAAAACAAAATATCTATCCATAATTATACTTGGAGGAAGCCGGGATGGTTCAGCGGGTTGAGCCTCACTTTGTAGCCCCAGGGTCCGAGGATCGAATCCTGGCCCCAACCTGTGTGAACCCATATACTGAACTGGGGTGTGCTTCCCATGCAGGAGACCCCCAGTTAGGTTATTGCCAGGGCGAGCTTCCCATGTGGAAGGCCCCAGGTTTGGCCCCCAGCTGGTGGCAGTGTGCCTCCCATGCCCCATGCAGGAGGACCCTGGCCTGGTTCCTGCCCTGCACGGCCCCACACACCTGTGTGGAATGAAACTATGTCGAAAACTGATGATGTACAACTATGGAGACTGCTCTGGGCCCTCCTCCCTTCTCTCTGCATCTCTGTCTCTCTGTCTCTCCCTCTCTGTCAAAACAATAAAATAAATCTTTAAAAAATAATTATACTAGGGGTAGTTGGGATGGCTCAGCGGGTTAAGCGCTCACTTTACAGCCCTGGAGACCCAGGATCAAATCCCGGCTCTGGCCCATGTGGACCCATATGCTGAACTGGGGTGTGCCCCCAGTTCAGTTCTTGCCGGGGCCTATGCGGGAGGCTCTCAGCCCAGTTCCTGCCCTGCATAGCCCTGTGCCCACCTGTGGAGTGAAACTATATGAAAAACTAATGTCAACTATGGAGACTGCTCTGGGCCCTCCCCCTTCTCTGTATCTCTCTGTCTCTGTTTCTCTCTGTCAAAAATCAATAAAATAAATATTAAAAAAAAATATTCCACATGAAGCAAAATCATGGAATATCTATGTTATTCTATTAAAGACCCAAGTGACTATAGTTTTCTGAAAATTAATTATTTAACTATTTCAGGCTAACTAGCTAACCATGTTCTCAGGGTAAAAGGAACAGCATGGTCCTTTTTTAAATTCCCAATGAATCGTGTTTGCTTCAGATATAGAATATTATTGATTCAATTTACAAAAGTGAGATACTATTTACCTAAGTTTAAAACAATTTATTTTTTTAATTCTCTTACTTTTTTGCTCAAACTTTTTTGGAATAATTTTGGATTTATACAATAGTTTCAAAGATTTGGAGTTTCTATATACTTATTCTGTTCCCTCATTGTTGACATTTTAAATTATTTTGTTACATTTGTCAAAACTAAGAAACTGACACTGATACATTATTATTATTATGATTATTATTATTATTATTATTATAAGTATATTCCAGAGTATTTGAATTTCATCAGTTTTTCCATGAATGCTCTCTTTCTGTTCCAGAATTAATTCTAAGGTGCCATATTGCTTTTAGTTGTCATAGCTCCCCAATTTCTGGTCCATGGCAATTTCTTGGTCTCTACTTGTTTCTCATGATCTTGGCAATCTTGAGGATTACTGGCCACATGCTCTACAGAATGTCCCAAATCTGAGTTTAATATGTTTTTTTGTTTGCTTGTTTTTTGTTTGTTTGGTTCTTCTCATGATTAGATTGAGGTTATAGGTTTTAGGGGAAAATGTGATCTTGTCACATGAAATCAGGGAGAGCATGGTGTCCATAAGGCATCATTGATGAAGTTAAACTTCATCATTTTGACCAGATGGTGTTTGTCAGATTTCTCCACTGTAGAGTTATCATTTTTAGCTTTCCCTACATTATTCTTTGAATGTATAGTTCAATTGTTTTCTATATTACAATGAGTAAGTTACTACTCAGATTTCAATAAGTTTTAAAATTTAATCATTTTTTGCTGCAGGTATTTTTAATTACAAAAAAATATTATCCATTGAGTTGATATTCTTTATATGTTACTCTGCTCCTTAATTTTCTTTCTTGCTTTGTAGAGACAAACTGATTAAAAACTAATATTGAGGGGAAGCCTGGATGGCTCAGTGGGTTAAGTGCTCACTTTGCAGCACCGGGGACTGGGGATCGAATCCTGGCCCCGGCCTGTGCGGAACCGTATGCTGAACTGGGAGCTCCCCCAGTTCAGTTCTCTCTCTGTCTCTGTCTCTGTATCTCTCTCTCTCTCTGTGTCAAAAATAAATAAATAAATATATTTAAAAACAAAACAAAACAAAAAAAACTAATGTTGAGTAAAAAGAAACACATTTTACATCAACAAAGACAATATGACATTTATATAAATTAAAAAAATAAAAAAGCAATATAATTTTATGAAATAACTATGTACATAGTGTCAAATCATAGAAACAAAAAATATTTTTTTAATTACTTTTTTTCTCAACTTTACTTCTTGAATTCCTTTCTTGTGAGTTTTTTTGTTTAAATATATCATATAGTAATTCTTTAGCAAAAGTTTCAGTATAGTGAACTCTCAGTTTTTGGCTATCTAAAATTATATTTATATTACTGTAAATAATGTATGGTAGTTTAGCTGGGTATAGAATTTTAGTATAAACGTTATTTCAGAATTCAAAGATAAGGATCTGATAAAATGCTATCATCAGTCTAACGTAATTCCTTTGACGGTTAACTGTCTTTTTTCCTGTTTACTTTTTTTATTTCATTTTTTAGAATTTCATTATCATGTCTAAAATATGATTTTAGTTATGTTGATCAGAAATGAATGTTCTCCTTTGATTATTTTGGAATTTATATTTTGTGAGTGACTCTTTACCCAACTATGACTCCAGTCCATTAAAAACTTTCCCTGAGGTGGTAGGTAGCACTTATCTAATATGCATTTCTAGGACAAGTCAGCCTTTCATAATTTCTGGCTTGATGGTGATCAACCATCTGTACTTCTGGGACAAATGCCTTTGTTTGTTTGTTTGTTTGCCCCTAAGCTCCCTCACTTCTGTGACTTTCTTTTCTCTCTTTGTTTCAAGAAACTGAGGGATGCTGGGATGACTCGGCAGGCTTAGCACTTGCCTTGCAATGGTGAGGACTGGGGATTGAGTCTTGGCTCCCGCCCCTGCAGACCTATATGATGAACTGTGGCATCAGCTGCCAGGATGGCAGCAAGATTTTTACCTCCCATTCATGAGGCCACTAGTTTGGTTCCTGCCACGCACATCCCCACATCCACCTGTGTGGAAAGAAACCATGTCATGACTGATGTTGTACAGCTGTGGAGAATGCTCTGGGCCCTCCTCCTTCTGTCTTTCTCAGCTTCTCTCAAACAATAAAATAAATCTTAAAAAAAAGAAACTGATACTTTTCCATTCAAAGTTTTGAACATATGTATTCATTTAAAATAAATTTTATCCAGAAATTCTAAGTATTTGTAGGAGAGGGAGTAGAGTGGTTCTGTCATGTCATGACAATGCTATTAACTGAAAGTACCTGAACATCATTTCTGTACAAGATATTTTTTCCTATGGTGATACAACAATAGTATTGACCAAAATATAATCTCCACTTCCTGCTGCTTGAAGTTTAATTGAAAATACTAACACATACCCATACACGTACTCAAAGAACATAAAAGGAAAAATGTTGGTAGGCAGCATGTCTTGATTTATGGTATATATTAGTTGTTAGAAGCCTTGGTTCTTAAGCCACAATGCCTAGATTTGAATAAAAACTCCAGCATCTGACTAGCATGTAAAATTTTTTCATAGAAAAGATCAAGAACTACTTTACAAATTAACATATGAGAAGGCTAATTTGGCAAAGAGTTGATTTTGTGATAAGGATTTGCTTTAAAACAAGTTGTACTGTGTTTCAAACCTATCCCAAGAGTGATGGTTATGTGCCTGCCTTCTCTCTAACTCACTGAATCCAGTCAGAGACTGATATTCTCCTGTGAAATGTGGGGAGCATATTGGAGAGATGTCTGATACAAACTGGGAACTAATCAGATAAGACTTGTCAAAGAGAACTAAAGTGACAGAGAAGCTATGCCTAGAAAGAATCTTCCCAAAGACAATTGAATAAAATAGTGAGAATTCTAGGGACAAGATATGAGAAACATAGTAGTACATATATTATAGTTGGGCTAGAGCCACTTGTCCCTTGTCCAGTAAAACCATGGGGAGATCATTGGAGATGAACAGAAAGTATCTCTTTGCAGTGGATTGCCAAAAGCCATGGGCTAAAGAGGTGTAACTTCTGAAGAAATAGAAGACATCATGTCATAGGAGTTGCAAGCAGAAGACTCCAGTAAGAAAATCTGCACAAAAACAATGAAAGCTTAATACATTTGCAATCCCAGAGAATGTGAAGCTACTTTACAACAGTATCAGTCAAACATAAACTTTCTTTTTTCACTATTACCCTGGCAAATGGGGAAAAATGTAATAAAAAAAAATAACCAAAAAAAGGCAATTGTGTATCCTCTTTCAATACTACTGGTTTTCTTCCTTATAAGATACAGTGTTTGTGAAGTTCATGAATTACTTGAAAGAGCAAAGTGACAGACTGCGAAATCATAATTCAGTGTCAGAAGAATTTTCCACTAGCTAAATAAAATTAAGGGGACAAAGTATAATACTTTTCCAAACACCAATTTCAAAGGTTCTCCTTTCCTCTGAATCCTCTTTAATCCAAAATAGCCTTCCCCTATTAATTTTATAAATTCTCCACCAATCTAACTTTTGATTATTTTTTTAATCCATAATTTATAAATAGGATGTTATTTATTATAAATATTGTGGCACTAATATTGTTTTTCTAAACAAGTAAGCTAAGTTAGTCTTCTTTTATTAAAGATGTTAATTCAACATAATGTATTTTGTAATTTAATGTGCTGTATTTCAGTTTTATTTTTCTATGACCTGAGCATTATGTAAGAGAGTTTTCTTTATTATTTCTTTATTTTTCCATTATTATTAATTTCTACTTTGTTGTACTTTTATTTGAAAATTTGATTTATAGAATTTAGACTTTAAGAAATTAAGATGATTAGTGGGGTTTTTAAAAACCCTGTGAACTATTAAAAACAATACATGCCTTCGTAAAGTACAATGTTTTATATATGCTAGTTAATTAATCTATACTTTTAGTACCCTATATATTCATTTTCTTTATGTTTACTCCACAAATTGAACTAAAAAATAACAAACATTTCATTTGTAAACATATCAGCATATGTATCTATCAAATAAGGACTCAATATATATGTATATATAACATATATGCATATATTACATATTATACATTCATATATATTATATGTAATATATTTCTTAGTCACATGAAAACTTAATTTTTCTGAACCAAATATTTTATTGAACCATAATATTTTTCTGAATATTTACTGAACCAAAAATTGGGGCAAGTGAATCTGGCCATAGGTCCAACTATTTTCAATTAGCATTGCCTTTCCAAATCAAGAGTACATCATTGTTGAATTTAAATTCTCTTCATATTCTCTACCAGGTTATTTATTTATTTATTTTATTTTTTAGCTGATGATGTCAAAGAGGGTTTCTTGACACAAGAACAGAAAGACCAGAGGATCATTATAAACCAAAAGGATCATAAAATTAAGAGGTAGGATCAGTAGTTTAGTCTTAAAGTCTCAGAAGGTCTTAAGGTTCTTAACAGATTCAGTTCAGCCACATTATTTTTCCAATGGGAATTTGAGTATTAGGAGGACTGGATTGGGAATGAGAACATAGTTTTAACATCATCAAATACAATGAATTCCAAATCAATTTTTAAAATATGCTTTTCTAAAAAACAACCATATTGTGCTCATTTCCTGCCTTGAATACTTTTCCCTTTCACTTCCTCCACTTTAAGAATCTTGGACATTTTTGAAATCCTCCACTTTCACATAAGCCTTATATGTAATCAAAAGCAGGAATTTTCCAACTGTTCGCAGACAAGCCTTAGATCATGTTCCAGTCCCATCATGAAACTCTGAGTGGGCAGGAATCTGGACCTCAGCCCCGTTTTATTCAAAATAGATTCTTTTTGATAGGTTTCATATATATCTTGGTTATTTGGGAGCTTTAGTTTATCTGAAGAAAAAGAAGCATCCCATCCTTAAAAAGAAATGTCAGAATGAAGAATCAAGAAACACATAACCTCACTTATAGGTGGATTATAAAACTGAAAGGAACAAAGAAACAAAGACTCATGGACACAGACAATAGTTTAGTGGTTACCTGAGGGTGGGGGGGGGGGGTAGGAAGAGGGAATCAAACACACGGTGATGGAAAGTGAGCTGATTCTGGGTGGTGAACACATAATGCGATGTATACACAATGTAATGTAGAGTTGTACACCTGGAAACAATGTAATTGATATCAATTAATGTCACCCCAATAAATTTAAAAAAAAATTCAAAAATGTATATCCTCTTCTCATTCTCTCCTGTTATGAAATGTCAAATACAGTATATCCCCCTTATCCACAGGGTACACATTCTAAGACCCTCAATGGATGCTTGACCACAGATAGTATCAAATCATATATAGCTATACTATTTTTTTTCTATACGTAGATATACTTTACAGCTTCTCTTAGGCATATCCGAGTTGCTAGCATGACTATTCTTGTGCTTTTGACATTAGGTAGTAAAATAAGGGTTACCTGGACAAGCACTGTGATACTAATGTAGATCTGATAACCAAGATGGCTACTAAGTACCTGAAAGGGTGAAGAGTGCATACAGTGTGAAGCCACTGGGCAAAGAGATGATTCATGACTCAGGAGGGACAGAGCAGGACGACATGAGATTTCTTCACACTACTCAGAAAAGCATACAATTTAAAACGTATGAATTGTTTATTTCTGGAATATTTCATTTAATATTTTTGGACTGAGATTGACTTCGGATAACTGCAATCACAGGAAGTGAAACCACAGGTAAGGAGGGACTACTGTGTAGAGGACACAGAATGAAAGTTCCACATTTTTCTTAAATAGAGTAGCCACACAATGTACAAATCAGCTGTGTTTCAAGTTCAGAACTCTCTGCCTACCACAAAGACAAATATCGATCTTAAACCCCATGGCAAACCAAAAACAGAAGTTCATTAGATTATTTCTGAAATATAACTTTCTTCTTTTTATCATCACCATCATCATCACCACCAGGTTCTCCTCCATCAAGACAAATAAGATCCTGAAGAAGAAAAATTTTGTGAGTAGGTATGAAGCACAATGGAAAATTTCCTGACGTAGCAAATTGGCACTTATAGAAACTTTTTTTAAATAAAGAATGTTAGGGGAAGCTGGGATGGCTCAGTGGGTTAAGCGCTCACTTTGTAGCACTGGGGACCAAGGATTGAATCCCAGCCCCGGCCCGTGCGGATCCATGGAGTGCCCCCAGTTCAGTTCTCTCTCTGTCTCTGTATCTCTCTCTCTCTCGCTCTCTCTCTCTCTCTGTTAAAAAATAAATGAATAAAATCTTAAAAAAAAAAAAAAAAGAATGTTGGCCAATAAATTCTTCATAGGGAAAAACCTCCAGCTCTGAAAATATAGTTTACATATTTTATTCTTTGTTCTCAGAGAAGAATCTCTGTCTTTGAATTTATTTGCTAATGATGTTTAGTGTTTAAAATACAAAAATAGGGGATGTTGGGATAGCTCAGCAGTTGAGCACTTGCCTTGCAATTGCAAGGTCCTGAGTAGGATTCGTGGTCCCGGCCAATGCAGACGCATATGCTGAACTGCTGTACAAATGGTAACAGCCTGGATGGCACTGAGGCAAATGTTCTCACCTCCCATGCAAGAGGCCCCTGGTTCCACTCGTGTCCTGCATGGCCCCACATTCACCTGTGTGGAATAAAACTATGTCACAACTAATGATGGACATCTATGGAGATTACTCTGCCCTCCCTTCTCTCTCTCTCTCTTTTACCTTCTCTCAAACAATAAAAAAATAAATATTTCTTTTAAAAACCTAAGAAATAAAATACAACAATAACTTACACTATGTGAAAAAACTTATACTATGTGAAAAACATAAAGAAACGTTACACAGAAAAGCTTGGTAGATTCAAACAAACGCCTGCCAAAGGCCATTTCAGATATTACATATTTATGTGAAAGTAAATTAATTATGTGATAATGTTCTATCTTTTTTTTTTTAAGATTTTTTTAAAATTTTTTTTAAATTTTTTTAAATTGTTTTTGACAGAGAGAGAGATACAGAGAAAGAGAGAGAGAACTGAACTGGGGGAGCTCCCAGTTCAGCATATGGTTCCACATGGGCCGGGGCCAGGATTCGATCCTCGGTCCCCGGCGCTGCAAAGTGAGCGCTCAACCCACTGAGCCATCCCGGCTTCCCCAATGTTCTATCTTAAGATAACATTATTTAAAGAGTTCCAGGAAATGTGTATCATATACAAAAATACATCATCTTCTTTTATACAGGGTCTGGCAGAAGGAACACCCTTTTTTAAGTAGTATAATATAAACAGATGTGTTGTCTTCATGACCTTAGTGACCTTAGTTACCTTTGTGTTCCAGGTTCCCTGAAGTAAAATGGCCCATTGACTGACAAAGGAACAGCCAGTGAGAGCAGTGAAGCTGTTATGCTACAGAATTACGTGCTTATAATTTTGTAATAAAAGATTTGGTGTAGATTACCAGCTCATGAAAAAGGGGGTGTTTCTTCTGCCGGACACCATATAGCTTCAAATTTCTTGGTAGCTTGATAACTTCTGCATAATTCACATCATTTAGAGTTTTCTTCATTTGGATTAATAACACCTTAATTGAAAAATCAAGTATTCAGAAGGAGCACTCACTGTGTGAACCAAACCGAGAAAAGAGAATCTTGATTTGGGGACCATTCTTATAACTGAGGTGGTGATTCTGGTGCATCAAGTACAATGTCAGAATTTTCAAATTTTCATATTCTGTTTCAGGGTCTTCTTAGGTATATTTGAATATCACAGACCATGTGTTTTCATTTGATTGGTTGGAGAAAAAGAACAAAAGTAAACATTGAACTCTTCAAATGGTTGGAGTCAGTAGTTGGGGGGAGAGAAAGAAGAGACACTTGGAATGCAGGTGGGGTGTGATGCCCTCCTTGTAGTTACCTTCTGGCCACCTCATTACTTGCTGGGTTATTTTATTGGGAGCCCTACCTGGGCACCCACATAAACGTGCCCGGTTACATACGAGTATGGCCTGCTAAAAGCATGCTGTATTGAATTGGGATGGATTTATCCTTTCTTGTTTCTACTTAAGTTTTTCTGCCTTTTAGTGTTCAGGTTTTGTTATGGATCAGGAACACTTTAATGAATACTCACTGTCCACTGTAATAAATAGCTGCTTCATTTGAATTCCTTTAGTACTAACCTCTGTCCCATTCACTTGGTGTTTGTACATGGTCTGTATTGCTAATTCTCATAAAAATCATTTTAGTTTAGGATAGTCATTCAGAGTCAAGACTTTGAGCACAACACATTATTCTTGTGCAGGTACAATGAGGTACAGATTTCTAGAGCTTACTCATCTTGCTTAAGTGAAACTTTATAGTCATTGGTTAGTATCTCCATTTTCTCCTCCCCCCACAGCCCCTGGCAACTACTATAGCGCACTTTGATTTTATGATTTTGACCTTTTTAGATACTTCATATAAATGGAATCATACAGTATTTGCTATTCTGTAAATGGCTTATTTCACTTAGCATAATGTCCTCAAGGTCCATCCATGTGGTTGCATATTGCAGAATTTCCTTCTTTTTGCATGACCGTGTCAAAATTCATTAGTGTTCACAATAGTTGAGAACTCGATAGAAGTTGTGATTGCACAGCACTCTGAGCACACTAAATGCCACTGAACTGTTGTTCACTTTGAAATAGTTCATTTTATGTCATGTGAATGTCACCTCATGGAAAATAAGTCATAGAAAAAGAAAAACACTCATAGATAGTGTCATGTACTGAAAAGGTGTGGGTTTTACTACATGTAAAATTATACCTCAATAAACGGCTTTATAAAAAGAGGCTTTGCAGGCAAATGACCCTAGGTTCAGAGCCTGCCTCGGCCACATATTAGCACTATATGCTGAGGCAAACTGTTTAAACTTCCCACTGCTGAGTTTCCTCATGTGTGGAATTGTAATAGGCATACTGCTGAGGATGCGTGGGCTGTGTTGTGGTGAAGAGAGCATCCTAGTGTTTCGCCAGAACCACAGCCCAAATCCTCGCTCAATGCGGTCACCTGTACCCACGAAGTCCTGGAAGCTAACCAGGTGAAGTAGGGTGGAATGAGTGCTGCTTCATGTCTGATCTCAAACAAAAGCAGGTCAGACCTATTTCATTCATACTTACCTCAAAGTCTAAATTTCATTTCAATTTGGCATTTCAATGGTGAAAATAAACAAACACACTAATAAATAAAACTACACCTCCAAGCAACAAAAGAACAGGACTAAGAGAGGTAAGGCCATTTGTCCCAAAGCCTGGAATGGAGCCGGCTCAGGCCCCTCTCTGAGGCCCTGTTAGGGAATGAGAGCAGGCCGAGAGAGAGAGAGACAGAGAGAGAGAGAGAGAGAGAGAGAGAGAGAGAGAGAGAGAGAGAGAGAGAGAGAGAGAGAGAGTTTCCAGCTCTCCCTGTTTCAATGCTGGGTGCAGATACTTATGTGTTAGGACTGAGGTCTAGCATGAAACCTGAAACTGCACCAATCCAAATCTCGTCCAGTTTCCCTTTTTCTTTTCTTTCTTTCTTTTTTTTTTTAAATTTATTTCATTGTTTTTGACAGAGAGAGACAGAGAGAAGGGGGAGGGCCCAGAGCAGTCTCCATAGTTGCACATCCTCAGCTTTTGACATGGTTTCATTCCACACAGGATGCCGCAGGGCCGCACAGGGCAGGAACCGGGCTGGGGGCCTCCCTCATGGGAAGCACACCCCACCGGGAACCAAACTGGGGTGGGAAGCACACCCCAGGTCAGCATATGGGTCTGCATGGGCCTGGACCAGGACTCAATCCTTGGACCCTGAAGCTACAATGCAAGCATTCTACCTGCTGAGCCATCCCGGCATCCCCTGGGCATTTCCTTCTTGTGGGGTAACTTGACCTTCATCCCAGCTCATTTTAAGGGAATGACTAAAGAAGAGGATTGAAAAAAGGGCCTTGTGTACCTTTCCTTAGACATCAACAAATCCCTTCCTCGTTGGCTTATTATAAAGACTCGATAACATATAATATAATGTATGGGACGCACAGGTAATAATGCTAAGAATAAACCCAGCTATTCTAAGTAGGAGACGACAAAACTTAGTTGAATTGACTACCTCTTTTTGTCAAATTGTCTATCCTGTTTTCTTCCCTTTGACTCACTGAAAGAGGCCTGGTTTGGGGCTACACCATGACTTTGTAAGAGGTCGTTGTATTTTAACCTCTTTAGAAGACACTCCCTTTGAGCCTTGGGTAAAGCTCATTGCTTTGAAGCACTCAAGACTATTCTATAACTGCCTAGCGGGAGACAGGGACTGTGCAGAGGGCTGAACACTAAGATGAGCTGAGGCCAAAGGGGTTACACATATCTTAGCTCTGCCAGTTCTTTGAAAACCAGACGGTCTGACAATGCAGCTGAGGGAAGCGGTTGTCCTTGTGCTTTCCAGGCAGAAGAGCTTACCATGCGCCATAGCAGTGACTTCAGGCACTCTGCCTTTCTGGAAATGAGACTGTATTTAATAGAACGGGCTCTGGTTAACTCTCTCTTTTCTTCCAAAGAATAGTGAGGGGAAAAATGGTCTCTTTGAGAGGGGATTTCGATGTTCACTGTCACTTAACACGTTGAAAATTCAGCACTAATCCCACAGATCCTGATCATTTTTCTCCTAAGTACTACCCCTGCGGTTCTGGAAGACGTCAGCGTAACTCTGGCCCTTTCTACAGGAGGGTGTTTTCCTTAGGCAAGAGCCCCTGGAAGCATGAGTAACAATAAACAATTTCATTCCTGAGTTGTGTGTCTATAAACATAGCTTCTTGTTAAGAAAGTAGCATAAACATTTTTATTGGATGTTGGTAATAACTTTTAGAAATGCTTTAAAAGAGATGTGATTTAGAGAAAGACTGAAAGAAGCATAAAACATAAGTATAAACTGATACCTTAGATACTAGATCCTCTTGCTGTCCCTTATTAATCATCTCTTAACTGAACTTTTATGTTTTTTTTCCTCTTTCTAGTGAAACTCTTGACTTTCTCTTATTATAGGGTTTGGAAAAAGATATGCCAGACCAGTTCAGTTAATGACTTGTAGTTTGTGTTTTAAAAGTCCTATCACACTTATTTCAGCTTCTTTCTTAATTGAAAGTCACAAATGTTGTGGTTTCTTACTGGTTTTTGTGATCACTTAATGAGCCTGCTTGGTTATGCAGGAAGAATTAATCTTACATTTTTTTATTCATTATATTCCACGCTTCTTGATTTTTCCAAGACATAAAATAAATACCACTTATTTTTTTGATGTACATAATGTCTGTTTTCAATTCTGTGATAATGTCTTGCCAATTAGAAAAAAGTTAACTTTCCAACCAATGTGGTTAAAAATTCAATGACTATCTCTACCCTTCATCATCCTGCTTTAGCTAGGGTCTGCAGTTTAACGCTCAGCTCTAACTGTTCTAAAGGAAGCAAATTGTGTGTCTAAATATTTTCAATACCTTTACACAAGACTTCTTAAAACCATTCCATGCTCTTTGTGACTGCTATAGAGGAACACTAAAGCAAGCTGAACAAAAAGAAAATGGCTCTTGAGAATGAAAACTCCCAAAATAGAAATGTGACATTCTATGTTGCTACACTTGATCTTAGCCAAAAGGCTGAGAAGCAATAACGTTGTTATACCTACAAAATATTTGCTTAAACTCCCTTTGGAACAGAGCATACAAATGCACCACTCTTTTCCTATCATTTTTTTTCCTTGTAGCTTCTGAAAAATTTTAAAGATCAACTGAGCTCTGAAGAGACAGTCTAGAAAATAGAGTATTGTTACAGACTTTATAAAAAAAGGAGCTAAAATTCCAACTAACATCCTTGTCTTTTATTTGGTGTCTTAAATATAAATAAACAAACCTTAAAATCTTTAGCCAAAATTACACTTGAATTGTTTAACATGGCTTGGATATTTGATATAATCATTGCATATCTTATTTGACCATCTGCTGTCAGCCTTGTGTAGCTATTGAAGCAATGTTTTAGATGACTATTAAGTCAGTCACCTGAGCAAAGATTATGACAATCTCAACCTTTAGGTGACCCATAATAGTATCGGTGTCTTAAGATGTAGCCAAAACATCTTCTTCAAAGTTGGACAGTGTCAGTAAATTGTTGGCATCAAGAAATTGAATGAGCTTGACATAAGAATCCAAGATTATGTGATTTTTAAGCATTGCATAGCTATTTGTTGAAATGCATTGTCTATTCAAAGATTTGTGGTTTTTGTTAATAAAAAAAAACAGTGTATCAGCAAAGGAGTGAGAGAGATTGTGCGGGTTTAGATGGGGGAAGAGAAGGGAGAGAGGGAGAGAGGTACAGAGACAGAGAGAGACAGAGAGAACAATTTTTTCAGTATCCTCTACAGCAGGGGTTTCCAACCTTTTCATACCCTAGGGCGCATTCTAAAATATCGGTAGGGCGGTGGGCACCAGCTATTTCTAAGGATATTTATTATTGAACAAGAATAAAAAATAATAAACAAAAATAATTTTAAAATAATAAATTTATTGTAGAAATTATATACACACAAAGAAACATATATACAAAACATAATACAAAGTAAATAAAAAACACACGTAATAAAAAATAAATGATAATAAAATCATTTAAAAAAACATAAAAGAAAACATAAAAAAAAACAATCTGTCAGTGTGATCTTTGGCATTGCATTTCATTGGCCAGTGCCTCATAATTAGGAGTATGATGACAACCCTGTTAGCAAACAATTATTAAGATGCTCATTGGTAAGTCGAGATCTATATCGTGATTTTATTAAATTCATGTTTGAAAACAAAGATTCGCATAAATATGTTGACCCAAAAAATGATTTGATTTTATATGCCGCTTTTTAAAAAAATGGGAACCTTTCTTTGTCGACTATGTTCCATAAGTCCTCTGATATTAAGGATTTTAGCAAAATATCATTCTTAAGGTTCAGAATTTCTAACTCTAGTTCTTCTGCTTTCCTCTGAACAAGGTCTGCAATACATGCGGCTAGTTCTATTCCATTTATTTGGCAAGTAAAAGGATTGATACAGAAGGAGACAATTGGCTCGATATTTGTAAACTGCAGAAATCTCTCTTCAAACTGTTTTTGAAGCACTTGCAGGGTCTCAATAAATAATGACACATTTAACTCATTGTTACCTAGCATTTTCCTCATATATGGGAAGTGCACGAGAGACCTGATATGCAGATGTGATATCAACAAAGTCAATTTCGCTTTCAATGCGTTTACAGAGCTTATCATTTCAGCTATATTTTTGTCTTTTCCCTGCAACTCCAAATTGAAAGAATCTAATTTTTCCATGGTGTCAGCAAGAAAACCCAAATCCACCAGCCAGCAAGAGTCTGTTAGTTCATCATCATTTTC
>PVKE010028406.1:0-20936 GCA_004027555.1 Craseonycteris thonglongyai | reverse complement strand
GGGGGGGGGGGGGGGTCCTGTATGTACCAGGCACAGTTCCAACACTGTGCTGGGGATCGGATGAGGAATAAAGTAGACAAAGTCCCTGACCTTGATGAAGTTTACAGTCTAGCAGAGGGATTGGATGCTATTTTACATAAGGTAGCCAGGGAAGGGTTGTCTAAGGGAGTGACATTTCAGCAGAGACCTGGATGAAGGAAGGAAGCATTGAGGGAAGAGTGGGGAGGCAGAGGAAATAGCAATCCCAAAGGTCCTGAAGGCAGGAACATTCTGACATGATGGATGGTAGGAAATGAAGTCGGAGAGGTAGCTGGGGGTCTGACCATGCATGGACTTCGGTTTTATTTTCAGCGTTACAGGAAAACACCACTTTGAAACCGGACTCGGGCTGCTGTGTGGAAAACAGACCACTGGGGACAAAGAGTGGACAGCAAGAGACTATGGTGGTAATTCAGGTGAGGGATGAAGGTGGCTTGGACTTGAGTGGCACAAATGGAGGTAGTCAGATTCTGGATAGATTTTCAAGCACCTGCAGAAGCTGCTGAGGGACTGGATGGATGTAAGGTACAAGGCAGAGGGCATTTAAGAATAATTCTGAGATACTGGGTGAATAGTGGTACCACTGACTGCAAAAAGGAAGCCTACAGGGAGCAGTGGAGAGCAGGGAGAAGGGGATCAGGATGGCAATTTGAACATGATCTCTGAGATGCCCATCACACATCCAAATGGACAACAGAACAGGCAGCGGGAGTGTGAAGAGAAGTCCAGGTTAAAAATGGGGAGTCATCAGCATATAGATGCTATTTAAAGCTTGGGAATGGCTGAGATCACTTAGGTAGTACAGATTGAGGATAGGTGAGAGGACTGAGTCTAGTAATGCCTAGAAGTCTGAGACAGAAAAAGGAACCAGACACTGAGAAAGGGTAAAATCAAGGTAGGAGGAAAATCAGGAGTGTAGAGAGTCTTGGGAACAAATGAAGAAAGTGTTACAGGAAGGATGGAGCACTCATCTCTGTCAAATGCCACGGAGAAGAGGACTAAAATGAGCATTGATTGACCACTGGGGCGGGTCATATGCTCAGTTATTAACCTTGACAAGTGCGGTCTGGATGGTAATGAGGGCAGGCAACCCTGTCTGAAGTGAGGTCAAGAGGGAATGAGAAGCGAGGATGCAGAAACAGCTAATATAGGCAACCCTTTTTAGAAATTTTGCTATTAAAAAAAAAAGCAAAGGCATTGGGTTATAGCTGGTGGAGAAGGTAGGCTCTAGGGTTTTATTTTCGTTTAAGGGAAGAGCTCTTACTGCGTCCAGAGGCAGAGCTGGAGGAGACGATGCAGTGTCTTTCCCTGAAGGACGAATTTAGTTTTGAGTGATACAGACTAACAAGGTTAAACAGAAAGTGGAAAAGCTGCCCTGGAGTGGGGCGGAGATGTGTACGGAGGATTTTGATGCAGGAGAAAAGACCACCAATCTTCAAAGAGACGTGGCTTCCAGATGACAGCCCCAGAGAAAAACCGCACTCGAGAAGGCAAAGTTTCGCTGCGTGCTGACAGACTCGCCCCCGTTCCCGGCAACTCACCCAGCACCAGGACCATCTGGCCGCACAAACAGTAGTAGACGTGGAGGGGCTTCTCGCCATCGTCGTACTCCTCCCGGTCCCGGGTGTCGGAGCACACCACCGACCGGGACACAACTTTAGGCATAGTTCACAGGAGAGGCCCACAAACTCACCACCAAAACTAAGGGTCGCGTCTGATGACGTCATCGACGCGCGTCGAGCGTTTCCCTGTATGGGAACTCTGATCATGTGTCAGTTACTTAATAGTCATGTGAACTTCCGGGCGGTCCCATTAGGTTAAGGTGCTCAGGGACCGTCAGAGCCGCCCAGAGTCTTTTTTTGCTTTGGCCTAAGTTAGCTGGGACTGCTTTACTTGCGACAACTTGGATATTACTTAAACTATTCATTTATATTCATTTATATTTCTATACATATATGCATATATGTATATGCACATATATATATGTGTGCATATACACATGCACACGCACACATAAAAATATATGCAAACATAAAACCAGATATAGCAAACTATATCTACACATATATGCATAATACAGATTTTAGGTATGCCTCTGTGATTTTATTGGCTGTATTCAAGATGAGTAATGAAGTAGAGATAGCTTTTTAAATCTGAGATCTAATTTGCATAACATAAAAGTCACCCTTTAAAGTGTATAATTCAGTGTTTCAGTATAGTCACAAGGTTATACATCTATCACCAGTATCTAATTTCAGAACATTTTCATCATCCCAAAAAGAAATCCAGTATTGTTAGCTATCACTCTCTACCTCTTTCCCTGGCAACCGCTGATCTACTTTCTGTTTCTATGGCTTTGCCTCTTCTGGACATTTCATATGAATGAATTCCTACAATATGTGGCTGTTGGTGTCTGGCTTCTTTCAGTTAACAGTATTTTCAAGGTCCATCCACATTGTAGTGTGAATGAATAATAAGTAGTAATGAATCAGTAAAAATGAATTTCATTCCTTTTTATAGCTGAATATTATTTTGTTGTATGGATATACCACATTTTGCTTATTCATTCATTCATCAGTTGATGGGCATTCGCGTTGTTTCCAACTTTTGAATATAATGACTACTGCTACTATGAACACTAGTGTACAGGTGTTTGTGAGAATATATGTTTTTAGTTGTCTTTGGTATTTACAGTACTTAGGAGAACTGCTGGGTCATATAGTAACTTAGTGGTTTGCAAAGTGGCTTTACCATTTTACATTCCTGTCAGGAGTCCAGGATGGGGGTTCTGATTTCTTCACTTTCTTTTGTTGGTCTTTTTTTTTTTTTTTTTTTTATCATGGGCATTCTGGTGGGTGTGAAGTGACATTCCATTGTGGTTTTGACTTGCCTTTCCCTGATGGCTAATGATATTGAGCACCTTTTCACATGTTAGTATATATCCTCTTTGCAGAAATATCTGTTCAAATCCTTTGCCATTTTTAATTGGGGTATTTGTCATTTTATTGTTGAATTGTAAAAGTTGTTATATATTCTGGATACTAGAACCTAATCATGTACACGTTTGCAAATAGAGGCATTTTAATGATCCTGTTTGCCACAGATATAAGGGAACATTTCCACCATTCCTTTCTTCAATACAGAAACACTCCCAGAATGCTCTTTGTGTAGGACAGGAGCCTGGAGCCATCCAGAATAAGGACATTGAGACAGTGTACGCTGAACAACTTCAGTAATCCAAGTGATGACGCCAAAATTGTGAGGATATTAGCAGAGAACTTACTAAAGATAACAGGAGCTTGTGACTAGAAAATTAACAGGTTGGCTGGAAGAAGTGTAGTGCTCAAGACACACAGGATTTGTAAACCAATTGGAATTTAAAGCAATTTGCTAGCCTTCAAACAGACATGGATTAAATAAACTATAAAATAAACATCAATGTAAGTCTTAAAAAATCACAGTGTTTGCTCTTTAGATCTTAGTCCAATGTCATCCCTATGATTCTGTTATTCAGTATTTATTAATCATCTACTGTGTGGGGGGCACTGTGCTATATAGGGTTGTATAGTGATGGATTATAAATAGTTTCACTTCCTTATGTGGTTTAGTCTAGTGTAGGGGTGGGCAGACTTTTTGTAAAGGGCTAACGAGTAAATATTTTAGGCTTTGAGGGCCAAGAGGTAAAATCAAGAATGTTATGTAAGTACTTGTATAATAAGAGAGAAAACAAATTTCCACAAATGTTTTATTGACAAAGTTCAGAATATAATAATGAGTATAATTTTGGAAATAAAGGTCTGCTGATGAGAAGAATGGCATTCTTTGATGATGGTGGATAACATTTCACTTAATTAGGGTTCAAAGTGACTGTCCCCTATCATCAAAATCAGCTGTAATCTCAATACATATTTAAAGGTTTTTAAATTGTTCCATATCTGGTCAAGTTGAGATTTTTAAGAATGTCATTTTTAATTTGTAATAAAAGTTTACAACTTGAATTTTTCAAGAGTCAATAAACTGCAAACACCTGTTAATAAAGGTCTTAAATAATTTTTTTAGTCATTGCAAATATTCATGTTAATGATTATCTATAATGAGATTTTATACATTTCATCTTTAAAAAAAGAACAAATGTAAGTACTGAGAATACTGATATCAATCCACAAGCAACTGATTGTAATTGAGCATATTAATCTCTTAGAAGACATTTAGAAAATTTAATTAGAGTAATTTACTGATATTTGACTTTTAGTATGTCATTACATTGCAGAGTAATCACTTCCAATTGAAGTTTAGGTAGACCTCCTCAAATGCACAAATTGATTTTGAAACATAGAAATTTCCTTTGCACTTTGCTTCATGGTCTGAAAAATGCCACCAAAATTGTAATTTAGACTCAGAAATACCCACTGCAAATGTGTGGTAATGCAAATCTTGATTTTTGTCTTAACTTTTTACAGTACAGGAAGTGATTAAAGTAACTTGATTACTTTTGATTCAAACAATGTTAGTTGTCATTGAAATGATTTTACTGCAACATAAGTTTCACATCTAAGCAGTGCTTTTCTTTATATAGCAATTTTAGGTTAAATTCATTAAGTACCGTTATCAAGTCTACAGCAAAAGCTCATTTCAAAAATCATTCAGTGTTCAATAATAGTGGATGAGGGTCGTTCTTCTCCTGCAGAAAAAATTTTTAAAGATTTATTTTATTGTTTTCGACAGAGACAGAGACAGCATCAGAGAGAGACAGAGAGAAGGGGGAGGGCCCAGAGCAGTCTCCATAGCTGCAAGTCATCAGTTTTTTCGACAAGGTTTCCTTCCACACAGGTGGGCGGAGGCTGCGCAGGGCGGAACTGGGCTGGGGGCCTCCGGCATGGGAGGCCCACCCCCTTGAGCCATGGGCGGAACCGGTGGGTGAGAACCGAACTGGGGGCCTCCCGCATGGGAAGCACACCTCAGTTCAGCATATGGGCCAGGGCTGGGATTCGATCCTCGGTCCCCAGGGATGCAAAGCACACGCGCAACCCGCTGAGCCATCCTGGCTTCCCCTCATTCAGAAAATGATCAATGTCAGTCCTGAGTTTTAAAACAAATTCAAAAAATCACTGCCAAGCTATTGAACTGCTGTCAGTAGAACTGCTGTCAGAATACAGCTTCTATTTCTGACAAAAATTGGTGAAACTGACAATGGTTTTGTCTATGAGAGTGAATTAAGTTCACTGTTGACATTAATGGTTGACTAACACAAGATAGATTCAAATATTTTCCTGCAAATTACCTGTTGTTTAATAATGCAATAGGGGAAGCCGGGATGGCTCAGTGGGTTAAGTGCTCACTTTGCAGCGCCGGGGACCGAGGATCGAGTCCCGGCCCCGGCCCGTGCGGAACCATATGCTGAACTGGGGAGTTCCCCCAGTTCAGTCCTCTCTGTGTCTCTGTATCTTTGTCTCTCTCTCTCTCTCTCTCTGTCAAAAATAAATAAATAGATAAATAAAAATATATTAAGAAATGTGTCACCTTAAAAAAAAAATGCAATAAATACCATAAAATTTAAACAACTTACATTTTTCTCAAGCTTTGTACATCTGTCCAACAAAGCTTTTTACTGTGTCATACATATTTGTAATGTATATTAGCAGATTCTACTTCAGGTTGTATTAAACGAGTGTTTTCTCGACTTCTTTAGAAATAGTCTCATCTGCAGTTGTTCCACATAGACCACCCATACAGGCCCATTCTTCCATCACTTTAAACTCAGCATTGACTGAGTAAACAACTGAGCAGTGTTAGTACCTTTTTGAACTCGTCAAGAGCCAAGGAAAAGCACTATAAATCATTTGCCCTGTTTTTTAACTACTATTGACTACTTCCAATGTCCTTAACTCTTTGAGCTCTTGTTCTTGTTGAAAAGCTAATAGTCTTTTTAAAGTTTATTTTTACTGGACACATTGCTTTGGCTTCTGCAATCAAACATGACTTAAGTAAGTCACCATCAGTAATGGCTCTTGTTTGTATAACAAATTAGCCCCTTAGAAACTTTAGCTGCAGCCTCATTTTCATTTTTGTGGAGAATTCTGCTATGAGAAGATATTGCAGTTTAAACTTCCTAATTTTTCTAATCATTGCTCTCCTGTGAGCTGGGAATGTTGTGATGAGTACTGAAATTGGTGATACCCATGTGTGTTGTATTCTTTTAGCAATGCTACAGTGCTTTGACATTTCATTTGATAACCAAGTAATCTACACTTACAAGCACAATATTCAAAATCCACTTTTATTTTCTTGTTGTGACATGATAGGTATGCACTTTTAATTCTTTTTAAAGTGCCACAATATGGTGATGCATGTGGCACTCAAAACACTACTGAGTTGTAACTGCATCACTGTGATTTGTTGTTAACTGACCAATGTGTGGAATCATGAGAGCACCGAATACAGTCTCCTTCACAACTATTCAACTGTGCCCATTGTAGCTCAAAAGCAGTCACACACAATACATAAATGAGTGTGGCTGCATTCAAATATAATTGGAATCATGGACATCGAGACTTAAATTTCCTATCACCTTTAAATGTCATTAAATATTTTTCTTTTGATTTTTTTCAACCATTGAAAAATATAAAAAAACATTCATTCTTAGTTTGTGGGCCAGAGGAAAAAAGAAGGCAGGCAGGATTTGGTTGTAGTTTGCTGGTGGTTATGGCTGGCTTCATTCAATTTCCATGTTGCAATACTGCAGCCATGTGTATTAGTGTCTCATTGCTACTGTAATAAATGACCACAAACCTAGCTGCTTAAGGAAACACAAATGTATCACCTTACAATTCTACAGATCAGAATCCCAAATCAATCTCACTGGTCTAAAGTCAAGATGTCAGCAGGGCTTGTTGCTCCTCCAGGCTCCCAGGGAGAATCCATTCTTTGCCTCTTTTAGCTTCTAGAGGCTGCCTGCATCCCTTGGTTTCTCAGCAGGTAGCTGCATACCTCCAAACTCTGCTTCCATTGTTATGTAGCCTTCTCCCCCAACTTAATCTTCCCTGTTATGAGGACCCATGTGATTACATCAGGCCCATTCCTTTCATTCTAAAGAAGCTCTCCCTCTCAAAATTTTTTTTAAAGATTTATTTTTATTGTTTTTGACAGAGAGAGAGAGAGAGAGAGAGAGAGAGAGAGAGAGAGAGAGAGAGAGAGAGATACAGAGACAGAGAGGAGGGGGAGGGCCCAGAACAGTCTCCATAGTTGCACATCATTGGTTTTTCCACATAGTTTCATTCCACAGGTGGGCGTAGGGCTGCACAGGGCAGGAACTGGGCCGGGGTCTCATCCCGGTGAGAACCAAACTGGGGGCACTCTCCAGTTCAGCATATGGGTCCACACGGGCCGGGGCCGGGATTTGATCCTCGGTCCCTGGGGCTGCAAAGTGAGGACTTAACCCATTGAGCCATTCCAGCTTCCCTCCCTCTCAAAAATTTTACATACATCTGCAAAGTTCCTTTTGTCACATAAAGTGACATATTCACAAGTTCCAGAGATTAAGACATGGAGGAGGTCTCGCATTGGGGGGCATTATTCAGTCTACCACATCATGCCTTTGTTTCTTTTGACTCAACAATTCAGCAGGCAGTGAAAGCCTATGTTCACATCCTAATGTCCCCATGTCTCTAGTCTTCACTATTTCTCTCTCCTCTCCTTCCTTTCTCTTCCCTTCCCTTTTCTCCCTTTCTCTTCCTTGTCCTCCCTCTTTCTCTCTTCTCTCTCTCTCTCCCTTTCTCTCTTATGTCCTAGGGGACATGGATGAAGAGCATACTACTGCTTTTATTATCAAAAGCACACACTGTGACAACTGTTGTTTCCTATGTGATTCTCTTGACTTGTCTTCTGAGATTATTGGAGTCAAGAAAAACCTTTTGATTCTACTTTCTGTTGTTTCTTAGTTACTGTTTGCACTAAATTTTATCAGTGGGAGTAGAAAGTATAGGAAAATAAAATTCCTTGCCTTCACTGGCTAATAGAAATTCAAACTCATAACCTCATAAGGCAGGAAATGATCATTTATCTGGTCTCTCCCTCCACCCCAAAATAGTTTAGGAAAGTCACAATCCAATCTGCATTTTGAAACCCCACAGTTTCCCTAGTCATATATTCTCATATTTTTTTAAAGATTTATTTTATTGTTTTTGACAGAGACAGAGACACAGAGACAGATAGAGAAGGGGGAGGGCCCAGAGCAGTCTCCATAGTTGTATGTCATCAGTTTTCAACATGGTTTTGTTCCACACAGGTAGGCAGGGGCTGCACAGGGTGGGAACTGGGCTGGGGGCCTCCTGCATGGGAGGCACGACCCCCCCCCCACCACCCGAGCCAGGGGCTGAATGGGGGATGGAGGAGTGAGAACTGAACTGGGGCCTCCCGCATGGGAAGCACTCCCCAGTTCAGCATATGGGTCCACACGGCCGGGGCTGGGATTCGATCCTCAGTCCCGGGGGCTGCAAAGTGAGCGCTCAACCCGCTGAGCCATCCCGGCTTCCCACCTGGCTTTTCTTGATGAGGCAGTCCCAAGAAGGAAGAGCAAAGGAGCTTCTGAAAACAGACATGCCTGCCACCAACTCAGATGCACCTCTAGTCTTTGATGACTTTCAGATATTTGCATCCAGTGGCAAGAGCTTCCCAGCCTCTTTCCCAGTCTCCAGTACATTCTATGCCACTTCTCAGTGGGAGGTTTTCATCACCTCCCTCTCAGGCTCAAACACCCATGAAAGCCGCGTAGCAAGCCTAAAATCCGCAGCCTTGCATTTGAGGGCATTTAATCAACTTGTCACCATTGCTTTTCCAAGCAGAGGTCTTAGCATGCTCCATGGACCACGTTAATCAGCCCCTGCTCCCCAGAACATGGTTCAGCTCCGTGTCCTTGTTCATGCCGTCACCCTCACAGAAACGGCTTGAGTTCTCCTCTCCCAAACCCTGCTTGCGTGTCTTTTGAAACAAAGTGGAAATCGATCCATTCCAGGAAGTTTGTGCGGAATCCATGAGCCCGATAAGTCCCCTGCTGCGCAGAACATCAGTATTCGTGGATTCGCAGACTTCTGCTATGTATCCTGCTGCTGCTCTGCTAGGCAGAGTTCTAAAATGCCACCCCTTCCCTCAAGGTTCTTGGCTACTGATGCAAACACACCTTCCTTCAGTTATTCAGTCAGACTCAGCCGCTGAGCTAAGGTCCCAGATTAGATGGTTTTAAGATAGGAGATTATCCAGGGTGCGCCTGGCCTAATCAGATAAGCCCGGAAAGTGAACTGGGCTCTTCCTGAAGAGATTCAGAGCATGACAGAGAGTTTGGTGGGAAAGAAATTATCTGATGCTGGCTTTAAAGATGGAATAGGCCTTGTGGCAAGGAGACCTCTAGGAACTGAGAATGGTCCCTGATTGGCAGCCAGTGAGGAAATGGGGGTCTTAGTCCTACAACTGCCAAGAACTAAACTTGGCCAACAGCTGGTGGTGATTTAAGCAGCAATAAAAAACAAATGCATTTGCTTTTGTAGATCTTGCTTTTCTTGGTTTCATATGTGTGTATTAGTGCAAGTTCGTAGATGAGAGGAAAAGGATTTGAAAATTCATGTCTGTATCCCTTCCCACAAAATCCATACTGGGAGGCTATTAGGAAGACTTGTGTTAGCCAATATGTTGGATTTAAATGGAAGCTATAAATCCTTGGCCGTGAAGGTATCTGTTGTTAAGAAGCAGCTACAATTACGACCATTGCCAAGTGGCTCCTGCCCCACCCCCCACGTTAGAAACAAATTGCTGCACCTCTGACACTTCTGGACACCTTCATGTGGATGTCTCAGCAGTCGCATGAACTCAGTAAGTCCCCAGATTTCCTCTCTCACAACTGCCCCATCCATCTCTATTTCCTAATTCTGTTAATAGCACCTTTCAACTTCCAGTGGCCCTACCGCTTAGAACTATAGCCAATGTTGACTCCTTCCTCCATGTTACCCCCACATTTAATGTGTTGTCAAGACCCCTCCACTCATCCCGCCCTATGCAGTTTTATTCCATATCGCGCACGTGGAATACTTCAAGAGTCTCTGTCCTGGGTGCCGTTCTGGGACCCATCTCTGGTGAACATAGCTCTAATCATGTCACATCTCTGCTCACCCACCTTCCAAGAAATCCATTAGCTTGGTATTCCAAATTCTCCAGGACTTAACCCAAATCTACCTTTCTCATCTTTTGAAAAAATCTTAAATGAGTACTTTTGCCGATCTTGTAAGTGATTTGGGGTTGACCTTTAACATTTATCCTTTAAAACTGTTATTGCTCTTGCAGGTTCGCAGCCTCTTCCGTGCAACCTGCAGCCTTACTTTTACTTCAGACCCACCTGCCCCTCTAATTCTCTGCAGTTGGACATTCTGAGACCTTGGACTCTTCTGAACAGATAGAGCAGCTTTCAGCTTGTTGAACTGCCAAAGAAAAATGTGGTTCCAGAACCAAATGGTGAGTGTCCACAGTGAAAACCTCATTCTTGCCTTAAGCTCTGAATAACTCCCGCAGGACACACACTATCCTTTTATTCGGCTTTGGGGTGATCATCGGACACAGTATCGTTTTATTTGGCTTTGGGGTGATCATCGGCCTAAGTGTTGGGTTCCGAATCCCACGCATTCATTGCACAGAAAGGGGACCCATACACCCGCTTTCATGGTCGAGGCCGATGTTTTCTTTGGATTTTCAGTGAATTTCTAACGGGTCGTACACACCTCCCCAGCCTCCTGTGTCCGCAGGGGATGTGCATCCCCGAATCCCTGCCTTTTGACAACCTCTGTGCTTCAGTCCACTCACTTCTCCTCTAGTTTGGGGTTTCCAGCCTTCTCCCGCAGCCACAGGGCACACTTTAAATGATGTGGTACTAAGGTGACCAGACGTCCCGCTTTGGGCGGGACAGTCCCGATTCTTAACAATTTGTCCCTTGTCGTTTTAAAAAAGTCCCGATTTTTGGAAAGAATGCACGACAAGCTAGGGAACGGCGGGAGATAGACCCAATTTTTCATCAAGAACCCCTCCCTCCCCCCACGGTCAATGGTGTCCCGCTTTACCAATGTTAAAATCTAGTCACCTTATAAGGGCAAAGACAGAAAAAAGAACAAACGAGAAGAGCTTCCCTCCTAGACTTGGCAGGTGGGGGCGGTGCCCAGGTCACACGCAGTCCTGCAGGACTGGAGACTTCGGTCGGCCCGCAGCCCGCCTCTCGGCCCCGCCCACCGCCGCCGGGGTTTATGACCTCAGCAACTTTCCCTTCCACACCCCCCCCCCGTACGTGTTGGTACGGCCTGTCCGGCGTCCAACGTCCCCCCCCTCCTTCCTTCCAGGTTGGTTCAGCCCGGGTCTACACCGGGGTGGTGCTTAGCCGGCGCCAGACCGACCCTCGACTTCGGAGGGGCAGTGCCGTACCTCTGGGCGCTTCCTCCGCCGCTTCTTCAGTTGCTGCTCCATCCTCCCCGGCCTCCCTACCCTCCGCGGGGACCCGGGACCTCGGTGTATGCCCCAGCTCTGACCCCGCTCGAGAGATGTCTACCCCGGCTCGGCGGCGCCTCATGAGGGACTTCAAGAGGTAAACTGTCAGGGACCGCGGCGGCCGGGGCCGGCTGCGGGGCGGAGGGCGGGTCCTGGGCCGGGCAGGGGGCGGCCCGGAGCGGCGCGGCTGCCGGATCGCGGGGCCCCTGTCTTGTGTGTCTCTGAAGGTTGCAGGAGGATCCTCCAGCCGGAGTCAGCGGGGCTCCATCCGAGAACAACATCATGGTTTGGAACGCGGTCATTTTCGGGTGAGTCTGTGTTCTGGAAGGTGGCGAGAGGTGGAGGACTCGAGGGGGCTCGGGCTGCCCTGCGGGACCCGGCCCGGGCGAAGGCGGAGGGGGAGAGGGACGGGGTGGGGGGTCCGGCCGGGCCTAGGCTCCTCCCCGGAGCCTGTGCCTCGATTAGCTCCCTTCGCGCTGCCCGGGGAACCGTTTGGGGTTCTCAGGGGGGCGGGGCGGGTGGTGGCGGCGGTTGGGCGCGGCGGCCTGCGCTGGCTTTCTGAGCCGGAAACATCTATTAGTGGTGGCTTTCCGACCCAGGAAGCGGTGCTTCACCCGAGGTGGACTTGGCAGAGCTTGACAGCCCGCAATAGCCATCTCCTAAAATGAACTGGGGAAGAGGGAGCCCCTGAAGCGGGACTGACTGTTTTTCTCTGTGTTGCAGGCCTGAAGGGACCCCGTTTGAGGATGGTAAGAGAGTTTCTTTACCCATCATTCAGGAGCCTTATCACCTGGGGAACGGGTTCCTGGTGATCCTGGAAAAGTGCCGCCTACTTAGCGACCTCCTTCTCCCTACCCTCTGGCTATTGTCCACTTGACTAGAACTGCATCCTTTTTCTTGCTGGCTTCTTTAAAAATAAATCTGGGTAAGGCAATCGCTTTTGAACAAGAGCACCATAGCGCAGATGTGAAAGACATTTGAGGTCTGGGCTGTGATCCTGCCAAATTCAGCCCCCAGTCCCCATTCAGGTACTGAGTTCATATCAACCAGCCACTTGCTGATGGACTCAAACCCTAGAAACCATCTAGTTAGATTTTGTGTTCTTCTATCACGACTTAGGCTTAGTAATCTCAAAATAGCTTCAGTATTGAGGGTACCTTAACGTACTTTCAACTAGTGTCCAGCCGACTTGAAGGGCTACCTGTATCTATAGCCACATAATTTTTAATGCATTTAGGTTTCAAATTTACAAACACATTAATTGCTTCTTAAAGATTTTTTAAAACTTTATTTGAAATAATTATAGATTCATTTGCAGTTGTAATAATAACAGAGAGATTCTCTGGCCTTCCCCCACTTAACCCACCCCCTCCTTTGGTAACATCTTGAATGACTACAATATTACAATCAGGAATTTGACATTGATATTGTTTTCTGTGGACACAATTGTGTGTACAGTTGTTGAACATTCCATCCATTTAAAAGATGATTAAAAGTTTTGGAACTACTGATTAGCATCTTTAATATTTGACGCATTTTTTTAAAAAGGACCTTTCTGTTGTTGTTTTTTCCTCAATGATTTATCTTCTTTTGATCATGTAAAAAAATATATATATAAATATATAAATATTCAAAGGAGATACACACACATGGTGTCTCTAAAGTAGGTGTGCAGTATAGTTTATTTGCATTTTGTTACATTGTTTATTACACAAATTCCAGTCTGCGATTAATTTCATTGATTCAACTGTATACCTACTTTTGGGCCACCCTGTACACACACACACACACACACACACACACACACACACACACATAACTCAGTTTGAATTTGGAAACAAAAACTTTTCTGCAAACTACTAAGTCATACTTATGTTACCTTCCTTTTTGGAAGCCTTGTTGGCTTCCTTTTTGATGCTACCAGTTCACAAGATGTGAGGTAGGTCAATATCAACCAATTCTGTAATGTGTCACAAATACTGCGATTTCCCTAGAAGACTGCAGACAGTCACCTGAATACTTATAGCTTCCTGTCTACCTTAATTCCCTGAGTAAACCTCACTGCTCTTCAGTGCTGCAATAAAAAAATGACAGCAGGAGAGAGTGATACTAAGGGCACAGTACTTTGGTACAGTAAGTCATTTGAGCTGATCCATAGCGAGGTTTAATTTTCCTCTGTTGGATTGGTGCTAGTTCTTACTGAAACTTTTCTGCAGATTAGCGGTGTATTTGCTTTAGCTTTAGCAGGCTTTGTTTTCACTGGCTTCTTTTATTTCCTCCTGATTGTACTCAGACTGCTTTACGCTGGGCACAGCTTTATTTATAGAACATCACTTTGCTGGAGGTTGCCTACTTCAACATTTCAAGGGTGCTTCTCTTGTTCTAAGTGGTACGAATTGAAAAGGTACTTAAGGATTCCATTATCTACCTGGACCTTCTCCTTTGATATTACTGGCTCTGTTTTTGATGGCGTGTGTCTCCATCCTGGTATTACTGAAAGGAATTGCTCAGGCTTAATGGCAGTACCCTTTTCTAATTTGTTCTGTTGAGCAATCTGCTGTCCAAGGATGCTTCCTTGGGTGTCTAGAACACTGTAGCTACAAAAATATTTTGACCATTTGTTAATACCTCTCACTTACAGTTAGGGAATTTATTGGAAAAGACTGATCAGGGACACCTGGCATAGTTGATTTTGCTGTTTCTAATATATTACATAACTCAACAGCCCCCAAACTACTTTTGCGGCTTCCTTGTAAAGGTTTGTAGTGGAAGTTTCTGGAACAGCCAGATCCTAGTTAAAGAGATGAAGTCTTAAGAAATAGAACTCTTAAAGGTATTTTGATATAACTTCACACACTTGAAGAGGAGTGTTCCCAAGCGCTTACGCTACCAAACAAAGCACTGGGTAGGGGGTGGCTATGCTTCCTCGTCACAGTACAGTGGACTCTCTGTTAATTGGAAATGAAGTAACTGGCACTCTCAAGCCAGCAGCTTGAGTTCCGGTTAACAGAGAATCTACCTACATTTACCTGGCATCTTACCAATCCCCATGGGTGCCAGTTAACTGAGAGTCTACTGTATTTGATTATGCAAGTGCTGTATGGAATAAAGTATTCTCCATCACATCATCTAAAAATTGTAAATAGACACACTAAGACATTATTAGCTTTTCATAATAGATGTATTCTTTAAAATTAGGTGTAAGGTGTTTTTCAAAAAGGAATCACTTAAAACGACACATAAATCCTATGATGAAGAGTATTGTGTATTATCTTAAAAATGAGAATTTCTAGTTACAAAAAAAATGTTTTAAGTATGCGTGCTTTGCTTTCTCCTCAGGGGTCACAATCTGGTAGCCAAATGATAGAAAATACCTGCAGAGCTGTTTTGTTTGGCCAACACAATATTTTAAAAATTTTGAATTTGTGAATGTCTTTAGCAGAACTTACACTCTATAGTTTAACCACATCACTACCGATAGCCATACACCAGCCATTTAATATATTCATATAATTTTCCTGGACCCTATATATAGATGAATTTATAGATACTTTCTTACAATGTTTTGGCTTCCTCAGGGACATGAACAAAGTCAGTACAGATCATGTACAACATTGTGAGACTATGTTTTTAGTTATTTTAAAGCTTATCCTAAATATTTAAAGATAAGCCCTAGTAATGATTGCATAATATTAATTCTAAGATTTTAAATTTCTTTAATATTTGTTTTGGATCTCAGAAATTTCATTTAGGGCAGTGCTAAAGAGTTTCTGATTGTTTAACATGGCCAGAAATCTGAAATATCCCCTTTTCAATATGTACTTTGAATGAAGATTTGGGTAAGCCCTCACTGATATTCAAGTAGACATAGCAGGTTGTTTCACTTCTCAAGATATTGAAGGAGCTACTTTAGAAGACTTGAGTCTTTGGTAGCTAGGTAAGCACCTTGTTGAACTTCTGGGCAAGTATTAGGCAGAAAGCTCAACCCCGTGCTTTTTGAGAGCCACCAGCATAGGTACTCAAGTTGCATTTAACGGTGAGTGTTTGATGTAGGTTAGAAATAAAGTACTATTTAACATTTGAATTCATTGTATATATTTCTTACTGAGAGTGCAGTTTGGATTTTGAGATTTTACCTTCTTCAACTAGCTCTCGAGATGTGAAACTTCAGAATTATTGATATTTATACAGCATTTGTGTCACTGCATATTTCCCTCATTTAAACCTCATGACGTTATGTGGTAGCTACTATTATTAACCCTGTTTCACAGATGAGAAGAAGTTTAGTTAAGTTGAGCAGTTTTCCCACGGTTTCACAACTAGTTAAGTAGCAACGCAAGGATTTGAGCCAAGGTCTGTGTACCTGCCTTATGTGTTGCTTTACCTCCTATAGGTGTCATATTTAATGAAGGTTTTAATTTAAAATACATGGGTGCTCCATGTGCTATTAAATCTGTTCAATTTTAGAGTAAATTCCTTGATGATAAATCTCTTACTGATAATCAGGTTTAACATTGAGCCAAATCTGTGTACACTTGAGATACATAAGGAAGCTCAAAGCTCAGATCCTCTTACACTGACTGCCACTTTTTCTTGCACATTATAATATCAATAGTACTGAAAGGGAAGAATATGCTTTTTTTTCCTCAAAAAGAGGAAAATTTATGATAAAGGTGAAGTATGTTCTGATGAACTATAGCTTGTTTATCCATTTCAAAATATTTTTGTTTGTCCTTAGCATCTTCAGATCTGGCTTTCAAATAGTTTAGGGAGTAACAATAGTTTGGAGACTATGTCTCTATATGTTGCATTTTAAATTATTCTGAAACTCTGGGACAGGGTTAATACCAGGGGCAACCTTGTTAGCACCTTGTTTCTTATAAGCTTTCTGGTAGGATACAAACTTTTGGTATTGTTACATGTAACAGATCTAGTGATACAGTGATTGTAGCCTTCCCTTTTTTTCCGCCTTAAGTGGCGATAAACCTATTAGTGGATGCAAGAAGGAAATGAATTGCTAAGTCTGAAGGAACTGGTAACAAATTATACTCAATCTGTAGTGTGGTCTACTATATCAGAATAAGTAATTTATTTAATGAACCAGAGGAATATAGTGGAACATGCACCACCTTATACCAGATATAACTGATTCCTTAAGTTTACCTGAGGAGATTTCATTCAGGGAAGAAACAGTTGCCCAATTGTCTTGAATTTATTAAGCCCAATTAAAAATAATATTTTGAAGGAAATAATCTCCCCCAAATTACATTTTACAACTCTTGAATGAGATCTACCTTATCCTTTCCTCATAAATAAGTCTATATTCAAGAAAACTAAATTCAATTCAATAGTAACCTAAACAAATATCATTAGAAAGATAAATTTGCTGGAGACATGACTGTAACTTAATGTGATATTTAAGTGATTTCCGCCATTAATTCCTCCCATTAGTGTGAATCATTGAGTTGATTTTATAGTGAAGTACCTTGTGAGTCATACCTAAGATTTTGAGAGGAACTGTGAAGTGTTTTTCTTGCTTATGCCAATTATGTTTTCATTACAGAGTTGCTAGTCTATGAAAAGGAACCAGTGAACACTTTGATACCTGTTCCCTTCTTTTAAAAAAATAATGTGATTATTGATCTGTATTTCTAGCATTGATACTTGAACCTTTGTACTGCCATTCTTTCTAGTCCATTTAAAAATCTGGAGAGTTTAAATGGCAGCTGATTCAAATAGGCCCTTAAGGTCTTACAGTTTTCTAAAGGCCAAGTTTTGGCTTTAGTTTCTTGTCATTTTAATGATGTCTTCAACATATACAGTGGCTAAAGTTATTCTGCAGGCAGAATTAATAATTTTGAGATTAAGATGGCTGTATTTTTTAAGTTTGGAGGAGAATAACGTAAAAATGAAAAACAAATCACCTTTGGGTTGTGATCCTTACAATATCTGTCCATTTTTTGAGCAATCCCTAAATCTCTTACCCAGTCTCCCTATATCTTTACATTTTTTAAAAACACTCAACAAAAGTCACAGCGCATTAAAAACAAAGTGCTACTGAATGAGGCGATGAATATGATATTCTTAAACCTGTCTTTTCTAACTACAGGCACATTTAAGCTTACAATAGAATTCACCGAAGAATATCCAAATAAACCACCTACAGTTAGATTTGTCTCTAAGATGTTTCATCCGAATGGCAAGTATCACTTTCAGTACAGCATTTTAAACTATTGCACTGTTTATTTGGGGGGTATTCTACATTTCTGATGGATTCATCTGTAGTACTTGAGCATTTGTTTAGGCATCCTGCTATTTCTGAAAACAACTTGTTTGTGGTGGTCTTTTGCTGTCTTGAGTTCTAGTCCTAGAACTGAGGCAGCAAAGCGACTTCACATTTGCTTGGAGTGTGAGAGGCCTCGTCCTGGTTTTGATGATCTTTATCATTTACTTATTAAACAGAAATAAGGATGCTCTTGAGGTTTCCTTTTAATGTTAGGCCAGATTGGGGTAGTCTTGTGTTGTAATTATTTTCAGTAGTGTTTAAGACAATAGTTTTTAACTTTGGATGAAGAGCAAAATTCCCATGGAACATTTTTAAAATACAGGTGCCCTGGCCCACTCCAGACCTATTGAATCTCAGATTCTGTGCCTGAGGGCCAGGAACACAGTAGTATATTGGAAAAGCACCATGGGTGATTCTAAGCTAACATTTTGCATTTTCCCCCTAGTAGTAAGACTAGAACAAGCTTGTATTTTATTCAGTTTAATAAAGTATTTTACAGGGTATATTATCTTCATGACAAAATGAAACCTTGTGAACTCTTGAACTATCTTTTGTTACTTCAGATAGGAGATATAGTTTACTAATTTGGTGGAATTCCCCACACCTCTATTCATGGCTAGGGACCCTGTTAGGAAATGTATATGATTTCCTGTATAATGGGGCACTCTCTTCAGAATGAGTACTAAGTATCTTCCAGTTTCATATGGATTATATTAGACATTTTCCTATCCTGATTATTTTACTATTAATGCTTGTGACTCTTTCAGGAAGGGAGCTGAGAAGCAGCTTAGGAGATCTTTTCAAACCTCAAAAGCAAAGTATTCTTGACTGTATTTGTCTTGACTATGATATGAAACCTTAATGGTTTTGTTATGTTTAACATGCATATCTCTCTGCTCTTAGTCTATGCAGATGGTAGTATATGTCTGGACATACTTCAGAACCGTTGGAGTCCAACCTATGATGTGTCTTCTATTTTAACATCCATACAGGTGAATTTTCTTTCATGTGCCTATGGCCTTTTATGTTTCTGTTAGCAAATTGAATTGGTTTTTGAAAGTCATAAGTTAAGGTAAAAGATGGGTCATTAAGATCTAGGCCAACAGAAAAATACACATATATTTGCCTAGCTACTAGCAGATTAATGTAACTCTTGATTAGTATGCTAAGAGAGCAAATATAGCTGTTACTTAGGACAGTTCAGTTGAGTGTCTTGAATATCTGTTTGTCTATTTTGCATTAAGGAACTGACATTTTACAAATTGTCTTTATAGTCTCTATTGGATGAGCCCAATCCCAACAGTCCAGCAAACAGCCAGGCCGCTCAGCTGTATCAAGAGAACAAGAGAGAATATGAGAAACGTGTTTCTGCGATAGTAGAACAGAGCTGGCGTGATTGTTGACCCAAGTGTAGCAAAAGAGGAGGCTGGGCATAAGAAAAATATATATTGATGTGTTCTTCACCTTCCTGTTCCTCAGTATCATTACATTTACTTTACTAAAAGCAAAATAGCTATTGTGCTATTTCCATCTTCCCTTGCCAAGCTTTTCCTACCCCTTCTGTCCTCCCCTTGAACATCGAAAAGCACCCTCTATGAAATCGAATGTACTGTACTTGGGTTACGTGCAAAACTTACTAATGCTTAATTCCTTTTCCTTGTAGCTCACCGCCAGTGTTAGGGGCAGTGTTGTGCTACCGTACATTACACTGAGAGCTTTAAATGAATTGTTATACAAGTGGTGCTTATGCATAGCTTGATGACCAGGATGTTATTTTTAACCAAATGATTGCTGAACTGTTTCATCCTGGCTGGTTCTTCACTTGTGTTGAATTTAGAAGTAAATGTTGGTTCCCTATAGGAAACAGGGAACCAAATCCATATAAATATCCATTTTGAAAGAGCAATGGAAGCTAAAAATGCTATGATATTAAGGTGTAACCAATATGAATTATAAGATGGTTTTTATTAGTAGGAAAAACGTTGAAGGACTCAGCCAAAAAAGCACAGCCATTGTAGTAACGGACACATCTTCTCCTTGCAGGATATTCACTGGGCACATTCAACCAACCACAGATCAAAAATATTTTTGGGGAAAAATGTTATGTTGTTGAGGCGTGCACTAGAATGGCTGAATCTGTACTGATGGATACCAAGGGATGTCTATACTGAAATATTCTGGGTTTTTGCTATTTAAAGAGGTGTGGGAGCAGAGGAATGGAAACAATCATTCATTTTTAAGCTAGGAAGGAAAAGTTGATGACCCTTTAATATTTTTAAACCAGCAGTGCCACCCTACATCAACAAATTTATAGTCCCTCATTTTTTTGAGTTTTAATTAACCCAAGGAAGGGGGCATATGTGTGGCAAATTATTTTCCACTCAAATCCTCAGTTAATGCTTTCATGCTTTGGTTTTTTTCTTCCCTTTCAGTGTTATAAAAAACAATGTCAATGTTTGCAATTTTTCATTGGATATTTATACTTTTAGGTAGACAGTACCTTTAAGTAGCGTGTGGGACAAGGCGTGTAAATGTTTTGTCTGATGTTCCATTGTCATCTTTTGTGCATTTATCACTCTTCTAAATCTAACTTTGCACAAGTAACCCATGTAAAAAATGTACATTTTTCAAAACTTGTAAATAAAAATAACCTTAAAATTTTGTAGTCGATGTGTCATTGTATTTTAGCTTAGTATGCACTTTTAGTATTATTGGAATCTCGTATCTACTCATGTCTCCCTTGAAATAAATGGTAAAAGCAAAAATACAGATTTTGGAAGAGGGTAAAGAGAAGATACTGTTGGAGAGGACCTACTTCCAGTCATGTGTTAATGCTTTTTAAAACATTTTAACAGAATGCAAAACTATTAAATGAAACAAAGCTACTTGCGCATATGTGATAGCCAATTAAAGGAATGAAAGTATGGAGGACAATAAACAACTGTTTACCAGCACCTTCAGAGACCAGCACCTAACCTGTTCATTCTAATATCCACCTCTTCAAAAGCTCTAGCTTAAAATCAAACAGTACCAAACTTAATACAATGGTATTTTCAGTTCTCTGTAAAGTTTGGGAGTACAGGTATCCTCAGTCTTA
>PVKE010028405.1:0-20937 GCA_004027555.1 Craseonycteris thonglongyai | reverse complement strand
TCCTGTCCCCAAACTGCTCCTTCTCCCTCCCTCTCCCGCTCTCCCCTTTTTCCTCTAACCTTTGTGTGTTGTTCTGCATTGTGTGGTTCTCTCAGTTGAGGGTGCTTCTCAGGGTTTCCCCTGTGGGTTCCTTTTTGTTCGTAAGTCCCTTCCCAGGTAGATGTCTGGGTTCTCCTCTCATGCCGCCATCTTGCTCCCCCTTAATCTTTTTAAAATTCTCTTTTTTTTTTTAATCTTGTCTAAAAAGTGTGTTTACTACCTGGCCATGGAGATATTTCCTATATTATTTTCAATATATTTTATACATTTAATTTTATATTTTGGTCTGAGAATAATTTCAAGATTTTTGTGTCTATTTTATTTTCCTAGATATTATTATTTTTATCTTACAGATAGCTAATTGTTCTAGTATATCTAATGAAAATATTTTTTTCTCCCCATTTAATCACCAGGTATATTTAAGAAAAAGAAAAGAATTAAGTGTACTTACATATTTTGACTACTAGACTCTATTCTGCATGTATGTATTTCTATATGTATATATTTATGCCACTAGTACACTGTCTTGATTACTGTAGCTTTACAGTAAGTTTAGAAATCAGGCAAATATCTTCCTACTTTGCTGCTCTTATCAAAATTATTTTAGCCATTCTAGGTACTTTGTATTTACACATAAGTTTTAGGATCAGTTTTTTAATTTCTTCAAAAAAATAAAAGTACTATAATTTTCATTAAGATTGCATTGAATTTATAGATCAATTTGAAAATCATTGACATCTTCATAACTGTATTTTTTGATTCATAAACATAGGCTATTTCTTAATATATTGAAATCATTCTTATTCTCTCAGCAATAATTTATAGTTTTTAGTGCACATATCATGCATATATTTGTTAAACAAGTTTTTAAATTTTTGATGGTATTGAAATTAGTATTTGTGTAAAATTATTTTCCATTTCTTTGTTGCTCTTTTGGGATATACAACTGAATTCACTCATGAGCTCCACTAGCTTTCTTTGAGTTTCTTTGTAATCTTCTATGTAAATATCTGCAAATAGAGACAATTTTACCTGTTCTTTGGCAATCTGTATAAATCTTATTTCATTTTCTTGATTTATTGCCTTTTTTAGGACTTTATACAGTGTTGAATAGGAGTGGTCAGAATGAACGTCATTTTTTGTTTCTGATCTTAGAATATTTTATCTTTCATTATTAAGTATGACATTAGCTATATGATTTTTGGAGATGATCTTCATCAGGTTAAGGATGTTTCTCAAGAATGGGTGTTGAATTTTGATGAAATGCTTGTCCTGAATTTATTGATATAATCATATAATTTTCTCCTTTGTTCTATTAATTTAAGAGATTACATTGATTTTTTTTTGCATATTAAAACCTTGCATTTTCTCTGCTGTCTGTGATCAGAACTGAAATGTCTACCAGGTCTTGATGAGCTTCAGAAATTATTTCTTTTATAACTGCTTGCTCTTTGCCTAGTCTTATGGAGACTCAAACAACCCATATGTACTTTTAGCATCTAAAAACTCAAGGTATTCATATACAGTATTCTTCCTTAATGTAGCTTTCTTCCTTCTAGTACTTTACCTACAAATTTCAGCTTTCTGAGCCTCCTTCCACCCAAGTTCTGGATTCTATCTTCTCAATTTAGTGAAAGGACCATGCTCAGTGAAGCCTGGGTGGCTCAACAGGTTAAGCCCTCACCTTGTAGTCCCAGGATCTGAGGATTAAGTCCCAGCCCTGGCCAATGCAGACCCATATGCTGAACTGTGTTCTGTTTCTCATGTGGGGGACCACCAGTTTAGTTCTAGCCAGGTTGAGCTTCCCACGTGGGAGACCCCAGATTTGGCCCCCAACTTGTGGGGTTGTGTCTCCCATGCAGGAGACCCCTGGACCAGTTCCCGCCTTGAGTAGCCCCCTGCCCACCTGTGTGAAACAAAACCGTGTTGAAAAATGATGATGTACAATGATGGAGACTGCTCTGGGTCCTCCCCCTTCTCTGTGTCTCTCTCTATCTCTGTCAAAAACAATAAAATAAATCTTAAAAAAAGAAAGATAGAACCATGCTCAACTTGGCTTCTCTCTCTCTCTCTCTCTCTCTCTCTCTCTCTCTCTCTCTGGTATGTTTGCTTCTCCCTCCCTACTCTCCCCAACCCATCTCTCCTGCCCACCTCCCCCCTTACCCTCAGGTAACAACTAAACTACTGACTGAAGTTTCTTTGTTTTTTTTTTGTTCCTTTCAGTTTTATATTCCACCTATAAGTGAGGTCATATGTTTCTTGATTCTTTCATTCTGACTTATTTTGCTTAATAAGATATTTTCAAGGTCTGTCCATGTTGTCACAAATTGCTGTGTTTTGGACTGTATTTTACCACTTCTAAGACATAAATAAGATGGAAATGAGTGTGAATTATTGAGCCAATAGCATTTTCACAATGTGTCCAATAAAAGTAATATATTTCAGTAGAAAGACATAATTTAGTGAAGAAAGCATTCATCCTTTGGTGAAATTGGTAAATCTATCAACTATTTGTGATTTTCATTCAGGAAGACTCTACCAGAGCTAACATAACAGCTTCTCTAAGTGTAGTCTTCTCTAATTTTTAAGAAACAAAACAAAACAAAACTTTTGTGTTCATTAATGGAATGTAATTTTCTTCTAAAAGATAGAGGTCATTTTATTCTTCATAAAACCACACAAGTTTATAAGTTGATGTGTTTAATGACATTTATTTTAGCATTGTTTGGATTTGTGAAAATATTACAAAAACATTGAAAAATTTTTATGATGTGATATAATAAAAAATTATTAAATCCTTCAGTAGAGACTTTTTAAACAAAACCTGGTATACTATGTAGCAATGAAAATTGATTAATCTCTAAGAACATATTCAAAGATATTAAGTGAAAAGAAAATTGCAAAAAGATATTTGTAGTGTAATATGATTATATAGTTTATCAAATATCATAAAATGTTATATATTGATACATATTCATACATATATTTTATTATCTATATTACATATAGCCAAAAGAATGGTAGTATTTACCTACTGGGAAGAATAAGAATAAGTGGATGAATATAAAAATAACCACATCTTTATTAGTTATATTTTATTTCTCAAAAGTTAAAATAAATTATTAAACTATGGTAGTGGATATACAAATGTTTATTATAAAGTTTTTTACTTTTCTGGTTTTTCACAAATTTTCCCATAAGCACTATTTTTAAATAAGTAGATATTTGTTAAATAAACTTAGTTATTATTTTTTCAAAATGGGTTTAACTTAAAATTTGGAATTGTCCTACTTACTATTTTATAAAATACTTTTTAATACATCAAATTGTTTTTATAAAGATTTATTTTTATTGTTTTTGACTAAGAGAGGGAAAGAAAGAAAGTGAGAAAGAAAGAGAGACCGAGAAGGACAGAAAGAGCGGGAAGAGCCCTAAGCAGTCTCTATAGTTGCATGTCATTGGTTTTCTATGTAGTTTCATTCCACAGGTGGTCACAGGGCTGCACAGGGCAGGAACCAGTCTGGGGGTCTTCCACATAGAGTTCACCCCAGTGAGAACCAAAATGGAAGCATACCCCAGTTCAGCATATGTATTCACACGAGCCAGGATTGGGATTTGCTTCTTGAACCTTGGGACTACAAGATGAGTACTCAATCCCCTGAGCCATCTGGGCATCCCCTCAGAATTGTTGATAGTTATTATTGTTTTGTTTCTATTAGACTACTATGAGATACATTTCTATGACAATATAATTGATATTCTATTTAGTATCTATAAATTTTAATTATACGGGTGAAAATAAATATTTGGAGGGGCAAAGACTCATCAATTTACCAGAAGATTTGTGTAATTTGAGAGAGATTTTAAATTAAAGTAAGGAAAAATTACTCTACATAACTTGAAATGTAATCTCCTAAAGAGATACTTACAACTTCCTAATAATTACCAAAAATTACCAATAATCAGTTTACCATCAAAGAGTTCTTTTTTGTGTGTGCCATGCCTATATCTATAATATGAGGGGAACTCCCAAGTAACAGAATTATTTTTCGGAGCAGTGGGCCCTTTGCAGTATAGGCTTCCCTCCCTGAAAGGGAGTGTTCTAGAAACCCATCTGCATCAATGTACAGGCCAAATAGTTCTGAGAGGTGCTTCAGTGAATTTCTTTTTTGGAGACTCTTTCAATGTGTTTGCTATTTCATGATGAGTGACTTACACACACAATGTGCAACATGTCAAAGCACCTGCCCATGCTGCACTGTCTGTAGTTTTTGACCAAAAATGGCATGACCCCCATTCCCATCCTTCCTATTCATCCCAAGTGACTTGTTTTTTGCTTCCCTGATGAAAAAAGTCCTCAAAGGAAAACATTTTGCAGATGTGGAAGAGGTGAAGCAAAACATGGCAGAAACACTAAAAGTAGACTGATCGGATGTACCATTTAGAATGAAGAAAACAACAGTAATGCCTAATTTCAAATGGCACACATGGTCAGCCTTACTGACACCTTGAATTTAGACCAGTGAAACTAGGTTTAGCATATGTATCATTTGAAATGGTACAGTAGCATTGTTTTCTGTCTCATTTAAAATGGTATTTCTGGGGGAAGCCAGATGGCTCAGTGGGTTAAGCGCTCACTTTGCAGCACCAGGGACCAAGGGTTGAAGCCCAGCCTGGCCCGTGCGGACCCATGTGCTTAACTGAGGAGTCCCCCCTGTTCAGTTCTCTCTCTGTCTCTCTCTCTCTCTCCGTCAAAAACAATAAAAAATTAAAAAATAAATAAATAAAAAAGAATGATCTAAAATAGTATTTCTGGTTAGCCTAACTAAAAGGCATCAAAATTGATGAGTTCAAAAACTGTTTTGAGAAGTGGTAAAAGCATCTTGATAAGTATATTGTATCAAATGGAAAGTACTTTGAAGGTGACTGAAGTTTAAACATGTAAAAATAAATACATATTTTTTTTAATAAATAAACTCCATTTTATTGGGGTCCCAACAATTCCATGAAGCATTCAAAATCGACAGCCACACAAGAAAAAACAGGCAAGGTTTTAATTAGCTGAGAGTAACAAGCAAATATGTAGTAGAATCAGTACTTTAACTGTTTCTTTGAAACTGATATCATGCTCTCAAGCACCATACTCTTCTACCCATCTATAGAGGGGTTGCTAGGATGGCTCAGTGGGTTAAGCACTCACTTTGCAGCCCCCAGGTCCGAGGAGCGAATCCTGGCCCAGGCCCACGAGGACCCATATGCTGAACTGGGGTGTGGCCCTAGTTTGGTTCTTGCTGGGGTGAGCTTCTCATGTGAGAGGACCCCTGGTTAGGCCCCCAGCTTGCAGGGATGTGCCTCCCATGGAGGATGCCTCTGGCCTGGTTCCCACACTGCGCGGACCCCCGCCCACCTGTGTGGAAGGAAACTATGTCGAAGACTGATGACGTGCAACTATGGAGACTGCTGTGGGCCTTCTCCCTTCTTTCTCTATTTCTCTTTTTCAAAAACAAAAAAAACAATAAAGCTTAAAAAAACAAAAACAAAAAAACAACACATCTAAACCAAAATACAACATGTACTTAATAGGTACCAAACTAACATGTACTCAATAGCTACCAAACTTAAATGAAACTATGTATTTGTTCTTTTAAAGTCTTCATGTACCCTTCTTTAGTAACATTTCTTTCCCAAACTCTGAAGGAATATACTTACATTAACTTTGTAATGATCATTCCTTTGATTTTCTTTATGGTAATTTGTCACTGCTTACTCATATAGCTCTAAACTTTATCTATTATAGCTTAGTTTTAGTTGACATTTTATATGAATTAAGTCATTCCTTATGTATTCCTTTATGATTATTTTATTTAGGGTTCAATTTTATGTTCATTCACAATGATACATGAATCTACAATTATTTTTACTGAACACAAGCAATATTCTTTTCATTTTAAAAATGTTGCTAATGCTAAGAATATTTTATATGCATTTTCTGTTCACATGTACAATTATTTTTATATATTTTCCCAGGAGTGAATTTGCTGATCACAGGATATGGATATTTCAACTCCAAAAAATAATGTTTAAGTATTTTTTATAGTCGGAGAGTCCTGTTCACGCAAAACACAACTTATTTTCACCTTATAGCTGGTTTTTTTCAAAATCATAAATGTGAAAAAATTTACTCAAGTGCATTATGCCCTGACCTGTAATGTATTATTGTTTCTCCTGATTCTTAATCATTTACTTCAGTTAAATCATAATGTATTGTTTTCATATAATACATGTTTAATTTGACTGTTGATGTTTTTTGAATTACTTTTTGTTCCAGGCTGCTCATGAGCCTATAATATTCATCATGTATTTATCTCAATGCATGGGTTGAGTTAGTAATTTTCTATATATGCTGGTATACTTCAGGGATACAATAAATATTCTGGTCTTTCATGGATTTCCTCTATTCTACTGGTAGAACTCTAAAATTATTCAATCATCTCCATAATTTCTATAACTGAAACTTTAATATTAAAACAAAAACCAAGAGATGTTGAATAAAATATCTAATAAGCTTTAAGAGGACAAAGTTGTAAGTGTATATCTCAGGAGATGTAAGCAGAAAAATTGTGCCCATAGAAAGAAAACTGACAATAGCTTAAGGATAAGATTTGGAAGCTGAACTTGGATATGACTTATTTTTATGCTCAATATTTATTCTGAGGTTGATGGTTTTAAAAATCAATATTTGTTTCTGTATTTTGTTTTATACCTTCTCTTATTACTAAAATTCATATGTTTTTTCATGTTCTTTCCTTTGTTAGTCTGTCTAGGAAGCAACTGAATAAATAAATAATCTCTCAAAATGTCAAAATTACTTAAAATTATTTCCTGGTATTAGTTTTAATGTATATAATTAATGGACTGAAATATACTATGGCTTGCAATGCTTTAAGCCAAATGATGACTTAATGTAAACAAGTTAGGAACAAAACATGACAAGAGAAATACATTCTTTGAAGAAAAAGAAACTTGCCTATTCTTCTCAAATAATGTAAAAACACTTTGTATTATTTATCTCACAAAATAAGTATAAATATATTTGTAGTTTTATAAATTGCTAATGATTTCTTATGAGAACATCATGATGTTCATTCTTATCAATGCTTACTGGAATGAAAGCAATATATATACTTTTTCTGTTTGTCTCTAGGTTTTCTTTAATCATTGAGTTTCAGATATTTCATTATGTTTTTGGCATTTTTTTAAATGTCTTTATTCTGCTTAAGGTTCATTGAGTTTTTTGAACCTATGGACCTATAAATTTTACAAAGAAAGTGTTTATTAGCTTATCACATTTTTATGAGTCAATGTCCCTATCACTTATTCTGACACTTTAATTACATACACATTCAACTGCTTGATATTGTTCTATGAATCAGGTAATTGTTCATTTTATTTCAATATCTTTTCTCCTTATGTTCAATGTGTATAAATTCTATTTCCCTCTCATCAAGTTCACTCATCTTTTCATCCAAAGAATCTAATCTTCTATTAGGTACAAATAAATTTGTCATTTAAGAGATTATATTATTTTATCCTTAGAATCTCCCATATGCTGCCTACAAGAGACTCACTTCATATTGAAAGACACACACAGACTGAAAGTAAAAGGATACAAGTACATATGTTCTGAAAATTAAAACAAAACAAACAACATAGACTTTAAAGTAAAGGCAATCACCAGAGACTAAGAAGAACCCAGTAATCCCATTTTGGGGTATTTATCTGAAGGAAACCAAAACATTATTTTATGGGAACATGTGTATCCATATATTCTTTGCAGCATTATTTACTGCCAAGACAGGAAGGCAACCTGGGTGTTCCTGAATGGATGAATAGATCAAAACTAGATAGTACATATATACAATTGCATATTATGTAAGCATAAAAAAGAATGAAATCTTTCCATCTGCAACAACATGGGTAGACCTAGAGAGTATTGTGCTGAGTGTAATAAATCAGAGAAAGACAAATGTTATATGATTTTACTTATAAGTGGAATCTAAACAAACAACAAATGAAACAGAAACAAACTCATAGACTCAGTGAACATTTTGATGGTTGCAAGATGTGTGGGGGTTCAGGGATGAGTGAAAAAAGGAAAGAGATTAAGAAGTACAAATTTGTTGATATCAAATAGTCATGGGGAAGTAGGGTGTAGCATAAGGAATACAGTTAATAATATTATAATAACTATGTATGGTGTCAGATGGGTACTAGATTTATTGGGGTGGTAGATGGGAGGGGGCTTAGGGGGTAAAAGAGGTGAAGGGATTAAAAAATACAAATTGGTAGTTACAAAATAGTCATGGGTATATAAAATAAAGCATAGAGAACATAATAGTATGGGAATGGCTTTTTATAATACCAGGTGGGTACAAGACTAGTCAGGGGGATCACTTCTTAAATTATATAAATGTCTATCCACAACGCTATTCCTGAAATTAATATAAAATAATATTGAATATCTACTGTAATGGAAAAGAGTATAAGAGAGAGAAAGAGAGAAGGGTAAAGGGAAATAACGGGTTCAAATTTCCAGGTATAAAACAAATAAGTCTTGAAGATGTAATACGAGGACCATTCACAGAAAGCATCCAGCTATGTAATCATTCTCATTATATTGACAACGGCTGGAATTTTCTCTGGACAGCCCTTATATACAGCATAAAAAGTATAGTCAATAATATTGTGATGGTATGGTATAGTGTCATATGATAACTTCTTTAGGTATATAGATGTTGAATAACTATGGTATACACCTGAAACTGATTTAATGTTGTATGTCAGCAATATGTTAATAAAAAATCTTCAAAAAGTTAAATAAATAAAAAAGTATAATAAAATCATTGATGTTTCTACTCTGTTTTTATTAATTTTTATCTTGGTTATTGGTCACACTTACTGCTTCTTCCATTGTACAATAAATTTTTGGACATTATGGATACTATAGTTTTTGTTTTCTAGCTTTTGCTTTTTTTCTAAATTTAAATATTAATTTATTTCTAGATCAACCTGATCCTCTATAGGCATGTTTTTAAGCTATGTTAGGATGGATCTAGAATATAGTATAGATTAGCCCTATGCTCAAGGTACTATGTTTCTGGAGAATACACAGAATTTTTCACATGCTGAAGAGATCTCTCTACGTTCATTAATTGAAAATCAAATAGCTCACAAATACATGTGAGCTCTAGTAGTTGTTCAGTTAAAAAGTTTTCAATGATCGTCTTTCTGTGGCAAATGCTTACATGGTAAAATATTCTTAGTTTGGGCTCTTAGAGCCCTGCCCTGAACATGGGCATTTCAGTGTATGATGAGAGTTTCACGGGAATCTCTATAAAATTTCAGAAACTCATTTTTAAGAAATCTTCTTTGGGGAAAACAGGGATGGCTCAGTGGGTTGAGCGCTCACTTTGCAGCGCCGGAGACCGAGGATCAAATCCCGGCCCCAGCCCGTGCGGACCCATGTGCTGAACTGGGGAGTTCCCCCAGTTCAGTTCTCTCTCTGTCTCTGTCTCTGTCTCTCTCTCTCTCTCTCTCTCTCTCTCTCTCTCTCGTCAAAAATAATAAAAATAAAAAAAAATTAAAAAAAAAAAGAAAGAAATCTTCTCTCTTTCTCTGGTACTTCATTTACAAATCCCAGCTGATTCAGTAGCCTCAAATCTTAATATCTTTCTCTCATGATAAAGCCATCATGCACTGGATTTACCTTTCTTGTACCATGATTTGGACAGAACTTTGACAAAAAGCCAGAGCAATTATCTGACTTACTGTGATGAGTCTCAGATTCATCCTAATTGCAAGGTAATTAGTTAACCTTCCATAGTTTTATGATTGCTAGTGGCAGACACTAGAATCCTATTACAAAAGACTTTATTGTTTATGGTACAGCAGGTATAATGAACTTTCTGTTTATGTGAGTTTTCCTACCTCTCAAGTCTTATGGGTGGCACTCAGAGGTACAACGAGGTGGATGCTACACAGACAGTGAGTTTTATAGCTGAAGAACCCCGAGTCTCACAAATCCCAATCTTTTATAGGGTGTTTGTGAGCAAACCTGCCCAACCTTTCCCCAGAAAGGAAATGCTGTCTCTCTGCTTCAAGGCTGTTATACAAATGTTCTTAAAAAAACAAAAACAAAAAAAAACCCGGGCTTTGTACAAAGGTTGTCAATATCTCTGTTGACAACGTGTGTAGAAATGGGAGACACTCATGAAGGACTGACTCCCAACATTTTCCTCATTTGTTTCACTTCTATTAAGGATCACAATCCTGCACTCTGTCTTGGTCAAAACCTGAAAACAGCTATTTCTTAGTTTATAATAGATCTACTTTTGTAGTCATTTACATGGGGAGATTAGCCAGGTGACAGTCACATCAAAGAGGAAGCCTTATTAATATTGTCTTGAGGTTAGCATTTTAAAATAAGGCAAAATACAGTTCAGATAGTGATGACTGTTTTGAAAAATATGACATATTGCAAGGTGTCCTCAGGTATAATCTTGAATGAGTTACATAACTCTAAACTATTTATTTTAATCTCCTGTTTTATTAAAAATATGTCTATCCACATCCACATATGTGTGTTTAAAGTTTTATTAGATGTTTGCTAATTACATTGAGGTATGAAATCTGTTATAGGTCTATTAACATTCTAATTTTTTTAATATGTTTTCTTTCAGAGAATATGTTTTGTGCCTAGAATATTTTTACCTGTTTTTTTCTTCCCAGCTCACACTTAAATGTGACCTTGCTTATACAACACATAATTTTGAATCATTAGTCTCAGCCAAAATATAAGATTCTTAGGTAAATCTCCTAGACACTAAAATTTGAGAATCAGTGATCTTTATGATAAAGAATCAATCTTGGATAGATGCTAATGAGCAACATTGCATGGTAGAGGCACTACAAATAATGATTTGAATAGAAGGTTAAAGGTAGTGAGATAAATTTGAAGTCAAGAAATAAGGATCTACTGCAATGGGAATTAGGTCAGCAGTCCTGGGAATATAGTTGGAGGTGAATGACAACGCGAATCAATATTTAAAAAAAAGAATCAGTTGGGCATAGAGATTGCTTAGATGTGAGTAATAAATGAGAAAAAGGACTATATGGTGACTATTTATGAGTTTTACTTAGTTCTTCAGGCAGAATACTATTTGAGCAGTCATAATTTTTTTTGCCAACATCTATTATTAATACAGAATATTTTAATTTATCTTGTATTTTTCTTTTCCTATCTATTTAGAGATGATGATAATCCTAGTTACACGCTGATGCAACCTCTACACATCACTGAGCTGAAATGAATAGACCAGAGACAATTTAGTAACACATTAACTCCCTCTTTTATCCCAATGGATAATCAAGCCAGCTGAAGGAACTTGATATGGGCAGGCACGACTTAGTTCTCACAAATAAAACAGAGCTTTCAACTTTCATGCTGTTGCCCTCATTTGTAACTCTCTAAAACCTAGCCCTATAACCTTTACTTTCCGCCCCCCTTCTGTCCCTCAGTCTTTATTTCTCAGCATTTCTCCTATTAACATCCATAGGAAAATAGACTCAATTGAATTGCTTTAATCTTGCTCTTAATAAAACATGAATCTTATTTGCATTTCTAGCACTGGTGGTAGGGATTTTTAATGTGCCTATTAGAAATTTCTAGAAACCTCATATAGCATATACAAAATCACAAACACAAGCTGACAGGAACTTAAAATGCCAGACTACTGAACATATTTCCAGGGAATTTAAGTATTCTCTAGGCATTTTATCACTTTTATTCTTCTTAAAATACCCACCATATTTCCCATATTCTTTTGTCAGCAAATAATTAAAAAACAATGTTTCTAGTCAAAAGTCCAAAGTAAACAGTATGAAATAGGTAAATGCAGAGAAGTACATAGAATAGTATTGAAAATAATGACCTTAATTATTACTCATCTAATGATAACTATTCAAGTTTCGTTGTAAAAAAAAAAAAAAAAATCTGGACAGTTTTAAGAAAATCATTTCCTGAATACCTAGAGGAAAGTCTAGCTGTGCATGTACTCTGTCGCCTAGCTCCTTCCAGAGCGTGTGATTTCTAGAAAGGTAGTACAAATGCAATATTGGGCCAGAGAGGCTTCCCTGAAACCTTTAATCAGTAGGCTCGTGGGTCATAAGGCCCAGGCACCAATTTTCTAGGTGACAAAATTTCTGAATTTAGTAAAAACAGAACAACAAATCAAAACAAAGCAAAGCAAAGCAGAACAAAGTAAAACAAAATAACTATTTCGTCCTTTCTCAGTTATAAAGATAACATTATTAAAATTGTACTAGAATTTAAAATAAACATAATTGCATACACCAGCATGTCTGATATCCTCAATGTTATGCAACATCAAGAGGAAAACCATCTGAGGATGACTAATGAATTACAAAAGACAAAGAAACTATGAAAGACCTAGTAAACTTTCAAAAGGCTTTTCTGAATCTCAGTCTGCTCACTGCTTAAGTGAAAGGTTTTCCAGGTGATACCTTAATTTTCTCCTAAAGCCCTAAAATGCTGTAACATTGCGTGACTAGACTGTTTTCTGATAGGAAATGAATTTAGACTGAGGTGCAACTTCACTTTAACTTCACTTAATAAAATTTTGACTATTTTTTTTATGAGTTGTCCTAATTGACACTATTATTTAAAGTTAAAGTATGTTCCTTCAGTGAAATATGACAAAAAGAAGAGAAATAATGATTCAATTTAATTTGATATATGATAGTAAGTTTAAACTATAACTGTTGGGGAAGCCAGGATGGCTCAGTGGGTTAAGCGCCCACTTTGCAGAGCCTGGGACCAAGGATCGAATCCCGGCTCCGGCCCGTGCGGACCCATATGCTGAACTGGGGAGTGCCCCCAGTTCAGTTCTCTCTCTATCTCTGCACCTCTTTCTCTCTCTCTCTCTGTCAAAAACAATAAAAATTAAAAAAAAATAAAAAAAGAAATGGTAGATCAAACATCCAAAAGAAAAACAAAAACAAAAACAAAAAAAAACTATAACTGTCTTTTTCCAACAAGAACTCCTTAACTTCCATCTTCTTTCTTCTATTGTCACTTAAGTTCATTTTCTAATAGAAACAATGTCATATAACCACATTGCTTTATAAACAACCTCAACACAACTTTCAAAATATATTGCTTTGATTCAAACACAAAGTTTGCTTTACACATATATTGCTTTGTTTTATTGTAAAGCATCAAATTTAAGTGCTCCCTGGAGGAATGTAAATAAATGCTATCAGAGAAGTATTACTTAATCCTTATGAATACATAATATCCTTTCCTTTTATGTTACTTAGATTTCAGAAATATTTCAAGCAGTTGTCATTTTTTTACTTGAATAAGCGTACAGTATTGGAAAACACTAAATAATTTTTTTTTCTTATGAGCTGAAACAAGCAATGGAGAAATACACATGGATCACAAAGAGACACAATAATTTGCATTTTTTATTCACAAGTAGATGTGCTGCCATCTCAGTTTATCTAAAATGATGTAGAACAACTATAACCTGGCAGACATAATTTATTCTCTGATAAATATTATTTGAAAAGATCAATAATCATATGGCTTACAAAATATATTACCATTAGGTAATAACACAAAGGATTAAAAGGGAAAAAAACAAAGATAGAAACAGGTGGCTAAGCTTGGAAACTCAGATACATATAGAGAAAGAAACAAGACTAGAGTCAATAGTGCACGCAATCTAAGAAAAAGGAAAACCCTGAAAAAAGAAAACTCTAATAGAAAAGTATTTAACATTAAAGAGAGATAGGATTCAGAATCTAGATGGTCAGATTATTCATGATAAAGCTCTCTGCATATATAGCACGATATAGTATAGTGACTCTATTAAAAGGCTAAACATTAAAAAATATATATTTTACAAGATATAGCTCTGGTTACACTATATATATATATTTATATAGCTATATATATAGTTTTATATATAGTTATATATATATATAGTTTTATATAACTATATATATTACATAACAGATAGCCAAAATTATTTAAAATAAAAAGGAATGTACATATTACTCTTTTGATATAAAAACAAAAACAAAATAAAATGAGAAAACCCCAAAGACCCCAAATAAACTAATGAATAAATTCAAAATAACATTGAGTAAAGAATTTATACTTTTAGTAATCATTATGGAGCTAATTTTAGAAAACATAAATCATGGTGCAAACAAGAAATAGACATGCAAATAGAATATTTGGATTTTCATGGAAAAAGTAGATAGAAGCATCTTCGATGTTCAATTGGAGGGGTGCTATTTCTTTGTTGTTTATTAAATGCTTAAACAGTGCTAATATAGCAAGCACACTTGTATTAGTATAGACTAGACAATTTCATAGTAGCAAATTATCCCCTGAACCCCAGTGGTTTAACTCAACAAAGATTTATTTCTTGCTCACATAAAATATGCATATTAGGTCAGTGGGAACTTTGCTATACATAGTGATTCAGATATACAGGATAGTTTCAAGCTTTGTTACCCTGAAACTGGACTTTCTGAGACATGTGGCCTCTCTGACTGCTGCTAGAGGCCCTTACATTCTCAAACACCTTGGCCCAGAAAGACACACTATTTTTCAACACATTTCACTGGTAGAACCAGTTATTTGATCCTACATAAATAAAAGCAGGCAAGTATAATCTTCCATATGTTCAGGAGAGAACAATGGATATAAGTGTACATTAAGATCTCCACCTTGTTGCTCAAACTGACATTAATTAACAGCAGGGTGAAAGAATTTCCAATCCTGATGGCTATGTTTGTGGCCTGATGATAAATCAAGAAGCTAGGAATCCAATTTGTTTTGGATCATTGTTTTCAATATATCCACTTTTTAAGTGCAGTAAGTAACATATGGAACACACTATTTTTTAAACTCACAAAAATTTCATCTTCTCTAATTATAAACCTAATTACTTTGAGGAACACTGACTCTCACCAGGACTCACCAGGTTTCTCTCAAGTTGGAACATCACAATGCAAATGTTTCTACATATGAATAATGCTTTACACTTACATAATATGACTGCCTTTCTTATTTAAACAATTTTTTCTAATATTGTTTGGATGGAAATGATTTTTAACACTTGGCTCAAAAAAATAAAAATCCTCCTATGGTGAATATTTGTTAGATATAATTTATTTAAAATGACCACAACAAAAACAAAAGATTTTAATTAAGCCAGGCACTTTGGGCAATGGCTCTCAGATCTTTAAAAAAATGACCCAGACCAAACAAGACATGTTGTGAAGCATATTAAAAACAGATATTAAAATGTATATGAACAGAAGCTGGGACGGCTCAGCAGGTTAAGCGCTCGCTTTGCAGCCCCGGAGACTGAGGATCGAATTCCGGCTCTGGCCCAGGTGGACCCATATGCTGAGCTGGGCTGTGCCCCAGTTCAGTTCTTGCTGGGGCCCATACAGGAGGCTCCTGACCTAGTTCCTGCCCTGCCTAGCCCCACGCCCACCTGTGGAGTGAAACTATATGGAAAACTAATGCTGTCAACTATGGAGACTGCTCTGGGCCCTCCCCCTTCTCTCTGTCTCTCTGTCTGTCAAAAAACAATAAAAACAATAAAAACAAATCTTTCAAAATATATATGAGACTTTAAAACCACTATCAATATAACTCAATATAATCTGGATATTAGAAATATTTTTCAGTGTTATACAGATCTAATCTTAACTGTAAAGTTACAGTTCATATTGTCATAGTTTTTTCTCCATGTTAAGGGATTCTCTTAGATTAATGCACTTGTTTGGATACATGAACTCTATTCTGAGCTGATATTTTTGGTACAAGATGAGCTATGCTTTTTCTTCTTTCCCCATTTTTCTGCAGGATCTGAACAGAAAGGGTAGCTGCCATTTGTGATGGTTACTGGTAGGTTTTGAAAGGAGTCCTTGCTGTCCATATTGTAATTGCAGGATTTAAAAATTCTACTTGATGTAAATTCTGGAAGAAACCGTTGGTGGTAGTTACTAACTTAGAGATGACCACTTTATGTGCTGAAACTCTCACGTTCAAGTATGTTACAAGATTTTTACCAGAGTTGCTCAAGATCGGTTATCAAGCAATCAAGCAGTTTCTAAGCAAAAACAAACAAACAAACAAAAAAACACCATGATTACTAACAGCTGTGAGGTTGGCTTGCCACACTTTTTAGAGATTTGACTGGTAAGGTTGCAACACGGCCAAATGGATTTAGAAAGTTTATTACTTACATATTAGTTATAAAGTTACTTACTTTACTGTTTGCTCCAAATTAAAACATAAGGTCCTTGAGAATTGAGACTTAACCTAAGTTACTCTTGTATACTTGAGTTTATTACCAGCCATATCTCCAAAGATTTATGAGATTGTAACTTGGATTAGGCCTATTTTGATGGTTAATTTTATGATGTCCAAACATTTGGTCAAACGTCATTCTACATGTGGTATAAGGGTACTTATGGCTAGATTAACATTTTAATTAGCAGACAGAGCAAAACAGAGTGCTTTCTCTCGTATGAGTAGATCTCATCCAGTCTGTGGAAGACATAGTTAGAACAAAAAGCTGAGTAACAGGGAACTTCTGCTTGACTGTTGTAGGTGGGATATTGGTCATTTCCTGCTATTGGAATCAAACCGCAAAGTCAGTTTTTCTTGGATTTTTTGCTTGCTGGCTTCAAGACTGAAATTTACAGCACTGGTTGTCCCAAATTTCTACTTTTATCAACTGTAGATTTTGGGATTTCTCAGCCTCCCTAATTGCATGAGCTAATTCCTTACAATACATCTCCTTACATACACGTTGGTTCTGCTTCTCTGGAGAACCATAATTATGTCACTTTGTTAAAAAATCCATACATGTATATTTTATATAATGACTGTATAGGGACTCTAACAAACATGAGAACAGACGCCCACACAAAGGGCACAAGCACACTCAATAGCTTAACTCATGAGAAATAAGAGTGTAGGCCTTTTAAGAGCACAGTTTCATGATAGTCTCCAAATCTGATTTTAATGCGAAATATTCTTGTTCTAAAATTTGCTAAAATTTTTTAAAACTTCATGTTAAACATAGATTTGGCATACTGATCAGAGGTTTATTGTTAGGGTTGAAGGGTGGGATGTTGGGAGGAGAAGAAAAAGGACAAAGCATCAGCTCCAGGTGCCTCCCTGAAGAAAAAATCCTGCAAGAACTTTCCGTCCCACCCAGAGGTGAGTGGGACTTGCAGCCCGATTATCCACTAAACACGGCCAACCTAGATGCTAGTACTTTCTGATCCCCCTCCTCCACTCCCCTTTCTAGTTATTCTGATACCTGCATACAAAAAGCTCTCCCAACCCCCAGAAGGGGCCAACACCATCTCCCCATCTTCGGTGTAGCCCGGCTGTTTCTCTGCCATTTCTCAGCCGTTTCTAATAAACTCTCTTGCTAAACCAGAACTCATTATGGTCCTTCTTCAGTGAACCTTATTTTTATAATTTTTGTAAATATTTGTTTCAAGCAAAAGTCTAAGTTTTCTATTCAGATTCTTCACAATGATTCAAGAAATATGAGTACCTTCTGGAATATTTCCTTTATTGTTTATCGTAAGTCTCAAGGAGAGCTTGCAAGATGAACTCTGATATGATTATGGACTCCACTGGCACCATAGAAAAGTCTAATGTGCAAAAAAATAAAAAAGATGAAATGTCAATAACAGGTCATAATGTATCACATCTGAGGTACTAGGTACAGCTTAGGAGGTGATCACTAAGAGTGTCCCTAGCACAGTGGAGACCTCTTTTTGTACTCTGGAAATAACTACCTTTGTCCATATTTATACTCAGGTCATAAGAAATGGTCTCTCCAGTGTTCCAGGATCTTTTTCACTCAAGGGGCTTAAGGTTCATGTAATATATATATATATATATTATTTTTTTTTAAATGGTTAGAGTGTACAGGGTCTAATTGAAGCAAGTAGGTCATAGAAGAGTAAAATTCTTCATGGAGTGATTTACATTTAATATATATTTTATTTATTTATTTATTTTGACAGAGGAGAGAGAGAGAGAGAGAGATACAGAGACAGAGAGAGAACTGAACTAGGGGAGCTCCCAGTTCAGCACATGGTTCTGCACGGGCTGGGGCCGGGATTCGATCCTCGGTCCCCGTCGCTGCAAAGTGAGCGCCTAACCCATTGAGCCATCCCGGCTTCCCCTGTGATTGACATTTAACAAGTAGGAAAGCTTAGTTTGTAACACAGATATCATCTGAGATATTACTAAAATAGAAAGAAAAAAAAAAGAAGAAGAGGTGGTGAATCTGAGTCAGGCATTTTATTATTATTTAGATGAAAAATGTACCCTTTCATTCACTTCATATGTCTCTTCTTTGACCAAGTGATTCAGTGCTGTTAGGCACTGAGGAATAAGAGAGTATAATGGCTTTCCTTCATTTCCTCTTTCATCACCTGAAAGCTGCTATTTCTGGTCTCTATTGTTGGGCAAATGGTACAGGAAGAATTAAAGGAAAAGAGCAGAATATTACATGGAAAGTACTATTAGCTTTCTCCTCAGAGCTTTTTGTGTAACACACATGCAGATATTCGTTGTTTTGTAGGTATTTTAATGGTAAGTTTTCGTTCATAAAATATCCCATTTGCTCTTCCATTTTCTGGCTGGCTATTCATATTTATAACTCCTCATTAAGACCTGACATTTTATACTGGAACTTCCATCATCTCTCTTTAGTAGGATCATTCACAACTCATTATATTGTTGCAAACAAGACTAAAACCTCTGAAGAGTCACCCAATAATACTGCAAGGTCATAAATTTGTGTGCTATTGTCAAATAAATTATGAAATTAAATATAAATGTAAGGTAAATCATAGATTTTAAAACACAAATACTACAGCTATCTGGCAACTAATGCCATTAACATTTCATATAACATATAACATTTTGTTTGGACTATATTGTTAACTAGCTGATTTTGTTAAATTAGTGGCTGAAAAAATTTGACATGAAATTATAACATCGCTTAAGAAAAAAAGTTTTGAATTGTATTGTAATAAGACACCCCATTAAACTGTCTATTCCTCAAGAATATTTGAAAGCAGTTATGAGGTAAAATATAAATATGATTCTGGCAATAGCAAACCATAATTGCCAGCCCTATGTATAATTTATTTGCTAATTGAAACATGCTTAACAATTGTTCACAGTGATTTAAAATTATGAATCTAAAAATCAATTCTATTCTAAGAAGTACTCAGGTAAGAGTTACGAAAAAGAAGAATGGTGTGAAAAATCAAGCTGATGTATATAAAAAAAATAGATAAAAATTCTGGGTTCAAAAAAGTTAAGTCGAAATTAGTCCTCTCACAACTTGACCAAGATGAAACATACTTGGGTCCCGAGTATTAAAAAGACCACAGTTTTACACCACTTTATTGCTTAGAAAATCTGCTCTGAAGCTCTATATGTCTTTTAACAAAATTACACCAATTACATTTGTTCCCTAGGAAGTAATATTAAAAAAACAGACCTTGAATCTGCCAAACTCTAATGAGCTTTGGATTCATGGTTATATAATTCTGATACAAACATTTGCCTCATAACAATTACAAACAACACGTAAGAGGAACTTACGGAAAACCAAAGAATAGTACTTATAGGTGAAGGTAAGTGGTCTGCAGAAAAGAGAATGGAGCAGCCTCAGAAAAGAGAAAGAGATTGAAAGAATTTTTGTTGTATAGATTTCTAGTTTGTATGAAATCTCACAATGGATCTTAGCCAAAAGGCAGAGAAGTGATTTTTAATAGGTTTGATACTCTTATACTAAGTATTCCTTTCCTTAGTAACTTTGAGTATATTTGTGACACCTCAAAAGATAATGAAAACAGGAGATAAAAAAGGTAATTAATAAATTAGAAAGGCAGTCTTCATGGGTTTTACATAAAGGAATCATAAAATGAATTTCATAAGAATATCCTCACAATGCCCCATTCAATTCTACTTCATTACCTCTGAGATTGTTTCCGTTGAATAGATCCTGGTAACTGAGTACTCTAGACCAGGGGTGGCCAACTTTTCTGTATAAAATGTTCTGTATGCATACTATGTTTATAGACTGTGTTTCAGTATAAGGTACATTCCAGCGAGGTATGTGTAGATAAGTAAAATATATGTTCAAAACTATTTTTTATTTTTTAAATCACTTATTAAGTTTTCGAGATATAGGCTCATGAAGAAAATAAATTTCCAGAACCAACTTTTGATAGCAGCATTCCGTACATGCGGTACCTAAAAAATTCGATTTTCTGACACTTTTTCAAGATAGATTTTTACTAACTTAAAATGAAATTTAATTTTTTTATTAACTGCAATGTATAAGTTGTACTATTTGTTCATAAATATGAAAAAGTTGTTATAAAAATGCACAGTATGGCTGATAATTTGATTTCAATATTTCACTTTTGTGTTTTTTTTTGGGCCAGGAAAATTTATCATGAAAGAATAATATGACTTACTTTTTGCTAATCTATCAATAGCTCGCTGAGTACACCTCATACTGAAATATAGATATACAGCTTATCTACCTACATAAAAAACAACAACAATAATTATTTAAAGGGCCAAAAAACTCATGTCCAGGGGAATTAAAAGAACATGGATAATTATTAACAATATTTATTAATTCAAAGTAGCTACAGATAAAGACAGATTTAGAATTGACTTTGTTGCCTTAACATTAATGGGAAGACTGAGTTTGCATGTCTCTAACCAAG
>PVKE010028404.1:0-20937 GCA_004027555.1 Craseonycteris thonglongyai | reverse complement strand
TAGCTAGTCATCATGGCTGTGGTCTCAGGGGCAGGCTTCTAATTAAATAGGCATCTCGAGAATGACTGCAATTCTTTCAAGAGATTTCAGAGAGCAGGTATGATCTGTGTGCCCTCCCTCTATTCTGTTCCAGGGCTCCAGTCTCTCCTGGGGGAAAGCTATGTATGTGACTGGTGCTCTGGTTTCTATACTGGTGACCCAGGGGATGCCTCTTGGTTGCCTGGTTCTGGGAGCTAGGGTGGCTTGCATTCCTGGATCCTGTGAGACTGTGGCAATTGGAGATACAGTTCCTATCTGTGGGGCAGTGCACACAAACAGAAGACTGAGGCACACCTCTCAGTTGTTCCATAAAGGAGAACTCTACTTGTCCTGGAGCTTTGTCCCAAGAGGAAGGTTTCGAATTGGCACACATCTAGTGTGCAATGGAACTACTCTCAAGGAACGTAGGCTGTAAATGCATCTTGGAACTCTCCCCTCAGCCTTGCTCCAGCTCACCAGTATCTCCCAGAAAATAACTTATAAACTCATCTGGAGGATCTAAAACTCATCTTTTGTAACTGCTGCCCGGGTACACCTCCAGATTTCCTGGTCAATGGGTCTTATGTTTGCTGGCCCCCAGAAATTCATGTTTCTATGATATAAATGGCCACGGCATTTTGAAAATGTTGGAAAGGAAAAGCAGACAAAAACGGCCTCTCCTTGATCAGGGGTGCCAATCCTCAGTCCATAGTCAGTTAGGAACTGGGCCCCACAGCAGGTGGTAAGCAGTGGGTGAGCAAGGAAACTTCATCTATATTTACAGCTGCTCCCCATCACTTGTATTACCTGCTGAGCTCCACCTCCTTTCAGGTCAGCAGCAGCATTAGATTAGTTGTATAATTATTTCATTGTACTACAATGTAATAATAGAAATAAAGTGCACAATAAATGTAATGTACTTGAATTGTCCTGAAACCATCCCTCCCTTGGTCCATGGAAAAAATTGACTTCCACAAAACCAGTAACTGGTGCCAAAAAAAGTAGGATGGCTGTCCTTGATGGTTATAGAGAGTGGTGTCTTTAGGAGACAATGAAAAGTTGTAGAGATTGGAGTCTGTGTACTTAGGAAGAGCCTGAGTTATTTTCAGTAGGGTGCTGGGTGAGTCCAGTGCAATGAGAGCCTGCTATTGTAAGACTGGCCTTTTCCTGATTGTAAGGCTTCTTATATGCCTGCGGCAAAGTGCACCAAAAAGCCCTATTTTGCTCAGCTTTTACTGAGGCAACAGTAGTTCACAAACACAGAACAATCAAACAAGGAGTCAGAGTGACAAGTTATTATTTTTGATAGGAAATAGTGTTTGATATGAAAGAAAAGTATTTCCAAGCAAATTGGAAGTTATCTGAAAAATATTTGTGAAACAAATAGTGATGTCTAAGGAGAAATGCAAAAGTAAAAGCAAGACCAAAATATTTTCAAGTTTTCGCTATGTTTCTGAACTGTTACAAAAAGATAAAACTAGAACAGTAAGGCAGAAATTTAACAATGGAAAAACTTAAAAGGAAAAATAGTCCATTAAAATGAAGAAGGTTATATGATAGCAGTAAGATCATATATTGAGTATCATCAAAAAAATACATGTGGAAAAGATTCACAGGTATTTGATGCATATAAAATTTAGATTAAATTTAATATAAAAAGGGGATTTCTTGGCTTTCTTGTACTGCAAAAAATAAAATGACATTATGATTAAGGATCAAATAAAATGCCTGAACGGTTTGCAGCGAGAGATAGCATTCATAATGCTGCATTACTCATGACACACAGAAATAGATGCTTAAATCCTATTCTAGAAGCAAAACATTGATCTCATGTAAATATTATATTGATGATAGTGTAGAAATAGGTTTTTCTTTATAGAGTCTACAACTTCCAAGTCCTCTAAAATTTTGAGTCTATAGGGTCTGTAGAAGGGGCTAAATCTTTTAATAAGTTTTCCCTTAAACCTCCTAGACATCCGGTTCTCTCCATTGACAAAATTAAAAGTCTTTAAATTCCTTCTCAAAAGCATTCCCAAAAAGCTTGCAACCACTCAAGTCTGAGAACTTAATGGTCCTCAACTAATCATGCACTCTCAGGAGTAAATCCAAATTTTGTGGAGCCTGAGACTTATACATTTGGGAGGGAATACTTTAAGAGAAATAATACAAAATTAAAAACACAAAATAAGGCTCAGGACTTTGAGGTCAATGAGGTGCCCTGAGGCTTATGCTTCATTAAGCTTTGAGGTAACTCATAAAAGAATTCTTAGAAGGCCACGCTTCAGGAATTATAGGAATAAATGAAAAAAAAGAGGTTACTCAGTCTACAATGTCAGCAATTGAAGAAACTATATGATCACTGTTTGGCAGGGCTAACAGACTTCTTCATACTTGAAAATGAAACTGTTTAGATTCTCCAAAGTGGTTATAAAGGGTCATCAAAAATCAGAAAAGGAGATCTGACAACACATTTGAAGGCCATAGGAGGAAGATAAAGTTCTTTCTCATTTATGCTCTTTGCAGGTCATGCCATTCAACAAAAACAGTTAAAATCATCTATTTTAAGTTAATTTATAATAAGTTGGTAAGTTCCTTAGAGAAAATTAGGTTTTTGCTTGCTTATATTTCCTGTACCACTTGACAAAATGTGTTCCATAAATATTGATTGACTGACTGATTGATTGATTACCTGTACTCTGTTCATTGTCAATTGGAAAGTAGAGGGATAAATGGCAGGTTTCAGAAAACTGACCTACCCCGAACACACAGCTAATTTCTTGCACCTTGTATTAGCTTGCTAAAATAAAGATTCTTTTACAATTCTGGAAAGTTGGCATTTTCTTCATTCCTTTCAGGCATTCTGACAGTGATAGAACAAGAACAGTGAGTGTTGTTACCCACAATCCAACTACTGTTGCCTAATGAAATCCATATGGACTCCACACAAGAACAGGAAGATGCAGGATTTTCAGTAAACTCTTCCTTTATCTGATTTCTAGGCATAGACCTAAATTGCTGATAATAATGCAGTTATATCCCAGCTTTGAAATACCAGCCATCCATTTTTTCATAGCACCTTTTGAAATGTGACAGTATCTCTCATTTGAACCAATTCTTCAGCTTTCTCATCTAACACAATGTCATTTGATGACAGTTCAGTATTGTTTTGAAACATTCGGCACATGTTTTAAAGAAAAACTTCAATCTTTATAAAATCATTAAATTAGAACTGTAAGAATTCCTGAGCACATCAAAAAAGAAGGCTAAAATAGGATCTGCAAAAGATGACCAAAGGACATGTTATTTAGTGAAGCCTGAAGGGTCATCGGTCCCTGGCCATTTTTACTAAGATCTCTGTAACAAACACTACAGTACCCTTCTTTGCAGCTACATATCTTTTAGACTATTAATATATTGCACGTCATCAAAGCTATACAACCAATATTTGGAATAGAATTTTAGAACCCTTAATAAATAATCATCACATGAAGTCTTACATAATTATTGATATTGAACTCTTAAGTTTCTGTGGACTCTGATTAATTCAGGGTATCAGTGATCAGACAAACATGAACTTTGAAAAATATGCTCACTTGAGGTCTTTAGACAATGCAATTCCTTGCATTTGAATGAATAGCTCATTTTTGATACCTAAAATTTAAGAAATCATAACTTCTTAAATCTGATGCTTGTAATTATTGTTAAAAATATTTATAGAGCATTTTTTTAATATTTGAGTCAATATATTATTCCCATTAAATTTTCCACAGTAGGCTAAGTTCTGTTGCACAAAAAAACTAAATCTTCTTGGCCTTTTATATACTGGAGTTCTAAAGTCTACAATGTTTATTTTAAGTACAATATTGGCCTAACTAGACATATTAAGCAGTTTGTCTTCTTTCATATGTAAAGGAACTCTTCTGGGTAATGATATTATCATTGTATCTGGTGGACAAACTGGGAAAGATTTCTCCAGAATCAGATTACCAGTAGGACCAGACTTACCCTCTAAGTCTTTTCCTGCTCAAACAGCTAATCGTATCATTCAGGCAAGTGGAATCTCCTCTTCTATTTAAAACCAATGGAGCACAGTCTGCCTAGACATAATAGATATTTCCTCACACAAACAGCCTGACTTTTCCATGACATTATCTGTACTTCTCCTCCCTCTCAATGAGAGAACCAATCTCTTCTCTGGGATATTTAAGTCCAGGGCTCTACTGCACTGATATTCTTGCCTTCATAGGTCCTCAGAGAAATCATCCCTATGTCCCTTACAAGAAGCTGGGGTCTTCCTCTATGTCCTTCCTGCAAATCCTATCTCACCATTGAATAAAATCTCTGAATAACTGCTTCTTCCAGATGCTTAGGCTTTGCCACTGCCCCAATGTCCTGAGCTCAGACCATCCCACTTTTTCAGAGTAGATGCTTTTTAAGGGGAAGGGCATATACCAAGTCCTCAGAATTTCCCCTGCTCCTCAGAGCCCTTCTCCCAGGATTAGTCCTTCTTCACTTCCAAAATTTAGCATAGTCATCCATTTTAATTTCACTATATAAAATATTTTATATAAAAACAGAATACTAAACACATAGAGAATTATCAGAATAGTAATAAATTTCTAAGATTGAGAACATCTAGAACTTTGTATAATCCATTGAAGATCAATTGTCTTTATTTACGATTTTATTTTTATTGTTTTTGACAGAGAGAGAGAGAGAGAGGGAGGGAGAGAGAGAACAGAGAGAGACAGAGAGAAGGGTGCAGGCACAGAGCAGCCTCCATAGTTGCACATCATTAGTTTTAAATACAGTTTTACTCCACAGGTGAGCCTGGGGCTGTGCAAGGCAGCTGGGGGCCTCACACATGGGCCTTCTCTGAGGGCCTCCTACATGGGAAGCACACCTGGGTGGAAGCCGAACCAGGGGCCTCCCACATGGGAAGTTTGGCCCACTGAGAACCGAACTGGGGGAACAACCCAGTTCAGCATATGAGTCTGCACAGGCCGGGGCCAGGATTTGATCCTCAGACCCCTGGGCTGCAAATGAGCACTCAACCTGCTGAGCCATCCTGGCTTCCCCATCAATTGTCTTAATATAAGATTATAAACTTAACTGTCCATATCTAACCTTACATTTTTTTGTACATTCATGCAATGAGGAATGAGTGATCCACAGTTTTCCTAGAGATGAGACTATGTGAAACATCAACACAATATTTGGTTGGAAAAATATTCATCTTTTACAAAAAAGAAAAAAATGACTAAAAAAAAGATTTTATCTTCTACTACCTGACTAATACACCCACTTTAAGCTGACCACTTTATCAAATTTGCAAACTCGTGAGCATTCATATCACCTTGGTTTTGTGAAAGAGAGTTATCTCAACCTAGTTTCATACCCAAAAAGAAGAAATTATTGGTTTTTTGTTTGTTTGTTTTTTTAACCTAGGGACTTTCTTCTTTTCAGCTAGAGATAACTGGAGATTTTAATGCTGTACCTGTATCCATGCTTCCCCTGAGTTCAGTACTATCTTGATATTTGGCAGTCCTGCTGATTTTCTGTGGTGCCATCTCTTAGGACGCATGAGAACTATTCATAAACAATGTGTCAAACATTTTACTTGGCAATAAATATTATACACACTTTTTTAAACCCAGGGAATAAACAGATTTCAACAGTATGATATTCAGAAAACTGTATCACTTTCCACATTATTGTAAAAGTGTAACGGAGCAGTTTCCACATTATCATAAAAGTGTAACAGAGCAGTATGTAGGAGATAGGGCTAGTAGATATTAACATAGACCATAAAAATCAGAAATGTTGCATAAATAACCAACGTATTCACTACCAACAGAATGATAAATGGACTGCTTTTGACAGAGTAACAAAAGTTTCATGGAACATAATAATCAACTTTAAAGCAGTAATATAAATAATAAAAATACAATATAAACTGTATTAACACAAATTGGGTATGGTGTGATTTGTGAATGACTTCAGTCCTTCTCAGCCCCCTTCTGAAATGGTGTTGAGATAATACTCTTTCCTACTTTGTGTGAGTGATTTCAATAAGCTAGGAAGGAATTGCCTTGTGATCTGTTGGGACTTATTAGTTCAGTAACGAGAAAGATTTCACTATCTTTACATTTATATTAGTGATAGTATAGATCAACCAAAAATATTTTTATTACTTTCTCAAGAATATGACTCCACATTTATAATTTGACATAATAAAAATGATTGAAGAGCCTTCAAAAATGACAGATTGTGATTAAGAAAGCATAGCTTCTCTCCATGATGGGATATAAAATGATTAGATACTATTTATTTCAATAAAGATGATGCATTTCAACCACAAGATTTCTTTTCAATAGCTTAGATATATATAGTATCACTCTTTATGGCTCAGTATTCTATCAGATGTATTACTTAAATTATTCTGATATTAAATTAAACTAATTCATACTTGAAACTCATGCAACAAACCTGTGTTTTAAGAAAGAAATAGTAAGCAACAGCAGTAATTGTCTGAAACATTTTAAATATTAACACATCAATTCTTTTATCAACTCTATGGTATAAGAACTATTATTATCTCCATTTTACAGATGAGAATACTGATGCACAAAGAATAGGAGACAGAATCAGAATTTGAGACCAGGCTTGAATCTGGCTTCAAAGTCATGGGCTAACTACTAAAATAAAGAAATTAATGTCATTATAAAATACTGTTAAGCATGAATAAAAGACCAAGTATAAAATGGGTCAATGCTGTGAATAAATTTACAGCTAATGTGACACATCTCTAAGTATATATCTTTTACTAGATTTAAAAAGAATAGAGATGCCAATCACCCCCAAATTGACTAGAATAATCACATGGAAAAGCTTTTTGAAAAGTGAAGAAACAAGAGATGCTAAATATAATTAAGATAACGTTTCACTGTCTCCACTTTATATGTAAGATCTTATAGAGAGAAATAAGGATATATTCATTCTGCTTTTCCACTTTAAGAAGAATTTTGTGAGTAAAATCATATCTGTTTCTGCATATATTTTCCACACCATAGCTGTTCTTTACAGAATAAAAGGGTAGAATTGGTTGCCCATTAAATTCTGAGATGTCAAATATATATTTGAAAGTTTAATGCTTTAAAAAAATAATTTAAGCTTCTCTGACAAATATTATGACATAAGATAACAAAAGAATGTTATTATAGTGACTGTATTTACATTAAATTTAAAATTTGTGCAGTTTGAAAACATTTATAACAAGATTAATTCTTATCTAGAAATATTATTTAATATACTCTGAATATCAAAGGCAATGATAATTTGGTTTTCTAAAATATAAATGCACATTCTTTCTGACTAAAAAAGACTCAAAAGTAACATTTATGGCAAAACAATTCTGATTCCTAATATTAACAGGTGATGTTACAAAGCACTATTTCTTATCTCCAGGTTTTCAATATGAGAAGAGGCATGCAATAATTGTCTCAGTAGGAAATGCAGGATATAGCACAATACTGTACTTAATATACTAGAAAGCTATTTTATAGAAGAATGCATGAAGCTCTGTACTTTACAGTTACCCTTTTTTTTTTAAGATTTATTTTTATTGTTTTTGACAGAGAGAGAGAGAGAGATACAGAGACAGAGACAGAAAGAAGGAGGAGGGCCCAGAGCAGTCTCCATAGTTGCACATCATTGGTTTTCCACATAGTTTTATTCCACAGGTGGGTACAGGGCTGCACAGGTCAGGAAGTGGGCCGGGGTCTCACCCTGGTGAGAACTGAACTGAGGGCACGCCCCTGTTCAGCATATGGGTCCCCTCGGGCCGGGACCGGGATTTGATCCTCGGTCTCCGGGGCTACAAAGTGAGCTCTTAACCCACTGAGCCATCCCGGCTTCCCCAGTTACCCAATTTTTATCCCCTGCTTACCCACCTGATTTATTTCACTGTTGTTCTTTCTAGTTAAAGATGGTGATATTTCAATTACCATAAATATGCACATATGCACTACTAAAATACATATATAGTGCTTATGCTAACTCTACAGACTGTAAACTTTGAGTTAAATAATAATTGAAAAAATAAATTTAGAAATTATTGAGCAAGTATTTCTAATGATTGGACAGGATAATTCATGGGTAAATAAAACGATACTCTAAGTCCCTTTGTGCAATATAGAAGACAGTGGGAGGCAGGGAGAGAGACAAAATGTTTTCACGTCAGTTATTGTACATTTCTTCTCCCAAATTTCTATATTTAATTGTTTTTATAATTTCTGTCTTTTTATAAATACTCTCCATTTTGAGACATTGCCATCACACCTTCCTTTTCCTGCTTTCAGCAGTTTTATTTTTAAAAACATTTATAATAGCTACTTCCATGTCTGACGTGGGTCATCTCAAAAGCAGTTTCTGTGGCTTGTGTTTTCCCTCTACATGGGTCATATTTTTCTGTTTATGTGCATGTATCAATTTTTTTTCTTTTTTTTTTTTTTTTTGCAGAAAACTGGATATTATTTTACATCACACTGTAGCAATTCTGGATACTGATTCCCCTCCCCACCTCCTCACTGGGTCATGACGTTCACTTGTTTGTTTAGTGACTTGTCCATAATATTTTATTGAAGTCTCTTGCGTTTTCAGCACATAGCATCTGAGGTTGCTGCTCAAGTTCACAGCCATTCCAGTATGGCAGTGGTTCTAGCAGGGCTCTCGTAAGTCTCTTTCCCTGATCTCCATGAACATTCTGCATCTGCAGGTTATCACACCCAGCTGCTAGCCTCCATATTTGCTGGGTGGTTTCTCTGTTGTATTCAACAATGTTCTGGGGCATAAACTTCTCTATACTCAAATCCAACTAAGGGTGGGTGCTTTTGCAGAGGCCTGTCTGTGAGGTTTGTTCCAATCCTAACGAGGGCTCTTCTTAGCTGTCTTTTCCTGATTCTCTCTGGTGAATCTGCTAAACTTAAGCTTCTGAAGCTTCCAGCTTCCTCTCTTATCATGCAGATTCCTCATCTATGTTGACCAGAAAATTCCAGACTGGTGATTAAGATTACATCTCTGGTAAAGGTCAAAACTGCAATTAAGTCAGGTATTATTTCTAGGTTTGGTATTAAGATTAGGTATTAAATCTAAATCATGGCATTAGCATAAGTAATGATGTTTTGGCCCTGTGGTTTTCTCTTTAACACAACAGTGCCCTTAGGCTTGACCTTCCTCACACTCTGTTTGAAATAGAGTCAATTCCCTTACTTAGAGCTTCAGAATTCTGTTTTTATGGCCTGCCTCTGTCCATGAATGAAACTTCTATGCCACTTCTTTGCAGCCCCAGGGTCGAAGATTGAGTCCCAGTCCCAACCCCAGCCTGTGTGGACCCATATGCTGAACTGAAGTGTGTTTCCCACCCCAGTTCATTTCCCACCAGGGCGAGTGTCCCATGTGGAAGGCATTGGTTCAGCACCCGCCCAGAGCATGCCTCTCATGTGGGAGGCCCACTGCTCCATTCCCACCCTTGCCTAGCCCCGCACCCAACTGTGGAATGAAGCTATGTTGAAAATTAATGACATACAACTATGGAGACTGCTCTGGGCCCTCCCCCTTCTCTCTGTCTCTGTCAAAAATAAAATAAAATAATAATAATAATAATAAAATAGAAAATAACAGCATATATTTAAAAAAAAAAAAAGGAATAGTGTTTCCCTTAATTCTAAGTCAGGAATGGCTCTCTTGTACTGGATTTTAATTCTGAAAACTTTTGAAAATGTGGTAAAAGCAATAGCTCTTTTCTGTGCAGATATACAAAGACAGACTTTCAGGAGATTCTACTAACTCTAGGGGGTTCATGACTATGGATGAAGAAACATTTCTCTAGTACATTTTGCCTACTGTACCTCAATATTTGTGGTTAAGAAAATTGCTTTTAAGGGAGAAATTAGCTATTTATGACTTGAATGTTTTATAGTAAATTCAAAAAGGAGGACAATGTTCAGAAGATTTATAATTTGCCAAGACATAAAACTAAAGTATAAAATTTAAAGATGATCCAAGATATCAAAGGTCAGAAGCAGAGATGCATGAACATAGTTTTAAATTCCAAATCTGGCTCAAGTTATAAAATTCATCCTCACTTAATATTAATGACACAACCTTGGAGCTTTCACAGTAAAAAAACAAATAATAAAATAAACAAAATGAAGGGACATTTGCCATACCTTTTATCCTCTGTCATTCCATGTTATCTGTCCATTCATATGCTACAAATACTTTGAGCTCCAACTCTTACATAGAAAGTATGCAATCTGGGGAAGCTGGGATGGCTCAGTGTGTTAAGCACTCGCTTTGCAGCCCTGGAGACCAGGGATCGAATTCCTGCCCCGGCCCATGCGGACCCACATGCTGAACTGGGGTGTGCCCCCAGTTCAGTTGTTGCCGGGACCTCTGTGGGAGCCCCCGGCCCAGTTCCTGCCCTGTGCAGCCCTGTGCCCGCCTGTGGAGTAAAACTATATGGAAGACTAATGCTGTCGACTGTGGAGACTGCTCTGAGCCCTCCCCCTTCTCTCTGTCTCTCTCTATCTGTCTCTCTGTCAAAAAAAAACAATAAAAATAAATCTTAAAAAAAAAAAGAAAATATGCAATCATAAATAACAAATGAAGTAGATTCTTTGCTAAGATTGAGTACAAGACATTGAAAAAGTAAGAGGTAATTACCACAATTAAAATACTAAAATAACTAGCATTTACTGATTTCTAAGTTCCATACTAAATTCTTTATATGCATAATATCAGTTAATCCATAAAACATCCTTAAGAGATACTCTCCTACACGTTACAGATGAGAAATCCAAAGACAAAGAAGTTAATTTGCACATGGATACTAATGGTAGTCTTCAATTTGAATTGAACTCATGCAGGTTGACCTGGGAGGTGGTTTTATGTAAGGTTTTCTGAAGGAAGTAGCATGACTGAAACTTGAAGAATGGATAGCATTAAGCACGACTGGGAATGGGAAAGAACATCATGAGAACCAAGAAGTATATGAACATGCCTAGAGGTAAGGAAAAAAAACATGGCATATTTGGAAATTGTAAAGTAGTTTAGTCTGGCTTGTCAAGATATTCAAGGCTAGGGACAGCAAGGAGACGCTCAAGAGCTAAGTGAGCACCATGGAAGAAATTCTGAGCCTTGATAAGGATATTAAGTGCAACTAGAATTGCACATAGTTTTTAAATTGTGAAATGACACAGTCAGTTTTTTGGGCAATAATTAGAGGAAAGTTAGATCAATTTAACTGTCATTACAATAATCCAAGTGAGAAACAATATTGATTTAAATCCAGGTAGTCACTGTGATAGTGGAAAGTGTTGAACATACTTGAGAATAAAAGAAGGTAAATTGGACAAGACTTCTAATTTCTTGGACATTGGAGTAGAAGAGTAAACAGTGTGGATGATACTCAGTTTTCTGGCCTGAACAACTAGGAGAGTGGTGGTGTCATTAGTGAGTTCTTGGAACACAGGCATAGAGACATATTTTTGAGGAATATGATGATTTTACTAGCATTATACATATGCTGACTTTGGTGATTGATCAATGCAGGCAGAACTGTGCTATACAAATTTTGACATGAAAGAAATTGGAACTTGAAATGTGGATTGGGAACTCTGCAAACCAGAGATAACATAGTGGGTGAGATTGCAAAGTAAAGGTTTGAAATGAGATGAAAATTACCCCCAGGACAGATGCATGAACACTCTGAAGGACAAAGTGGGAAGAAGAGCTTGAAAAAGAGCTGATGGGGAATAAGCAAATCTGGGATTGAGGAGGGGGACTGAAAATAGAATACAGAAAACAAATTTCAAATTTCTTACTGGCATTGTCACAAATACAACTAAAATGAACAAAGTTAGAGGAGTGCCAACTTTCTCTTTTTACTTTGTTATAAACACCAGTTGGATATTAAATGTTACTCCAAGCTTCAAAAAGATCTAAACATGCTCCTAAACTTGTTACTGGAAGAGACAAGCTTAGAGAATATGATAAATCAACTAATGTAATGGTTTATTTCTTTAGGTGAAATTTTTTTCCACTGAAAAGTGAAAACAGAAGCAAGCAAGTAAAATCCCTTAGAGAAATAAACCATATCATTCTGTTAGAAAATGGAGTGTATATAGAGAAACCTCTTCACAGCCTTATCAATATGGAAATATTCTGAATGAAAAAAGCAAACTATGGACAAGAACAAAATTAAGAACTGCATCAAAGTATTAGAGACAGTAACTCTTATTTTGATTTAAAAAAAGCAATTATTGATACCAAATTTTGATCATTTACTTAAAGGTCAGTTAATATAACCATACATTTGCACTTAATTTAGAATTATTTCCTATTAGAAAGATCACATTAAAAAGCAAGTATATATCAACAACTATTTGATGTTTTCTTGCAAAGAGAAAGCAGTGTTACCTGGTTCCTCTTTACTTCTTCATTCATAACTTCATTTTCCACATTTACATGTTTTTCCACATAAACAATATTTACACATATCTTTCTTAGATTGCAAAAATAAAAAAACAATTAGCTAACTGTTTCAATATTGTAATGAGACCTGACAAAAATGTTATAATTTATCATTAGTACTAGTATATCAAATAATTATCATTAAAATTACGGTAGAAATCTATAATTCTCAAAAACTAATATAAATTTAATTAAATTACAATAATAATTCCAATAATTTTTAAGACAGAGTCAAGAGTAAGACTAAGGAAAGCAATTCAAGAATACTTAATCAAATTAAATGTTTTTAAAAGTTTAAATATATTGAGAACAGAAATGTTTTGCTGGATTTGGCAATGGTGACTTTGCCAGAGATCATTATTGACCCCGGCAAAAGCATTGGCAGGAGCAGGATTTGGATTTTAGCGGTGTGAATAAGTTGGTGTGAAATGGAATTATTGCTAATGATAAACACTTGGAAATGTTTGCCTATGTAAATGATATGGAGAAGGGTTCATTAAAGAAATTTTGAAGATTGAATTCCTAAAGCATGTTTAATAGGCTAATAAATATAATGCCAGCAATTCAGATGAAATTCTCAATCACTGTTTACAGTCCCCACTGTTTACATATCCTTAAATTAATGCAGATATATCTACTTCTGATAATTACTAATTATCAACGTGCACAGATTTCCACGTGGTCTTTCTCAGATTTTACCAAGATATTGATTAGTTTTCACTGTTATATCTATAGCTGGAGATCAATTATTCACAACAATGACCAGGCCCAGTATCCATCCATCCATCCATCATCTATTGATCCATTCATGCATTCAACATATATTTTTGTAGGTTTACTATGTCCAAGAATTTAAACTAGGGTGGTCTTTCCATATTGAAACATTTGAAGTCTGACCTATTTCTCTTGCCTGGTTCTATTATATAATTAACAATTCAGAATATAAAAAACAAACAACCACGCAAATTTTTAAAAAATTATTTCCTATGTGAACAATATAAGGTCTTACCCCTTCCCCTTTGCCTCCACAGGCAAAAATATAACATTAATAATAATTAGATTGAAAAAAATTAATTAACTTTGTAAATAAAGAGGCAATACACAAACTGTGAAAATGTTCATAATATGTGAAAAGCATGACTAATATTCTTAAAAAAAAATTTTTTTTTTTTTTAATCAACTGGAAAAGCAAGATCACCAAAACAGAAATTTGATGAACAGGCACTTCTCAAAAATAAAAAGTGAAAATAAGATAACTATTCAACCCTCTAGTAATCACAAATTATACAATAATGAAAAAAACATGTTTTCCCTTTTATATTATTGATGAATACAAAGAATAATAATAAAACCTAGTGCTGGTGAAATATTTAGAAACTATCACTTTCTTTTTTCTTTTTTTTTTTTTTAAATATATATATATATATTTTATTTATTTTTGACAGGGAGAGAGAGAGATACAGAGACAGAGACAGAGACAGAGAGAGAACTAAACTGGGGGAGCTCCCAGTTCAGCATATGGTTCCGCACAGGCCGGGGCCGGGACTCGCCCTGGTCCCCAGCGCTGCAAAGTGAGCACTTAACCCACTGAGCCATCCCGGCTTCCCTCACTTTCTTATAATGTTGGGGTAAGTGCAAATTGGTAAAAACTTGTTCGAGGACAATGCTGATAACATGTATTAAACCTTACAATGCGAATTATTTTGAACCGAGTAATGCCATTACTTAAAATGTTTTCTTAGGGAATTCATCAAAATCCTGTGCGACACTCAGGAATAGAGGAGCTCGAAGCTTATGTTAGTTATAATAACAAAAAACTGGAAGAACTTAAGTATCACTTATATGTTAAAGAGATATTGTATTTATACAATGTATATAACAAAATTATTTTATAAATACTGAAATAAATACGTGTATTTTATATTAAGGATAATATAAATTTAAACATAGATGCATTATATGTATGTATATGTGCATGTATAGAAGGGCTGCCTAGAAAAAATTCAGACGTCAATATAACAAGAATGGTTACATGGCTGGGTACTTCCTGGACAGCCCTCATATATAGAAAACATTTATATATAAATATATACATATTTGTTTTATATGTGTATGAAGAATTAATACAATAATGATAATGCTTATATGATAAGATTATTGATTTTTAGCATGTGTTTCAGAATTTTTTTGCATTGATCACATATTACCTTTACAAAGAGAAATAATTGCTACTTTGAAAACATAAGGATGATTCTGGTTGGTGAGCTCATGATGCAACACTTAGATGATGTATTATAGAATTGTACACCTAGAACCTATGTAACTTTATTAAACAATGTCACCCCACCACATTTAGTTAAAAAACAAAAACAAAAAAAACCATAAGGATGAATTACGGTATTCTTTCCTGTTCAGGTTACAGAGAGTTGCAATCTTTGGAGGTATGTAGAAAAAGAGATCATAATGTCTGTTTCAAAAGGGCAAACTGAGGAAGCAAACCCCAGGACTCCTCATCATGATCTAGGAATTAAGGGACAAGTCTTTGGGAATGTGGTCTACCCAGGGATATAAACTATGGCTACCGATGCATCTCATACAATATACTTATGTGATCATCTCTCTACCTTTGCTATTTTCACTCAGCAACCTCGAGAAATAACTATGGAGTCTTCTGGTACACCTTCAGTTACCCTAATACTATAGACAGTGGCCTTTCCTGCTTGGCTTTAATCACCCTAACAGTTGTCTATGCTGTATTATGAAGCTAAGTATGTTCTAAGAGGCCCATAATTATAATTAACTTGTACCACGTCTGTCACCTCATCCAAAATCCTCATACTAGTTGGACAGACTCAAACACTTATTAAGAGCATCTGTATAGTCATTACTGTATTTTTACATTTTTTTCTTCCTGACTTCATTCTGTTTGGGTTTTAAGCATGTCATGGCAGTCATATATGGCTGTAACTGAAAATAATTAGGACATGGCTTATAAGGAAACACTTTTTGTGCCTTGGATGGGACTTACCAGTGTTAGAAGTGGCCATATCAGTAGGCTTCACCGGGTCTGCACATGCCCATATATATGAATGAGCTGGACAATCAATGTTTGAAAAAGGAGAACAGTGAGTTGTGGAGAACTGTGTACTTATGCACAGATGATAATTTGAGAGGAGCTGATATGAACATAGGTCATCCTCAAGAAAGAGTGATGAAAAGTGACTATATTGTGATGCCCAGAAGTTCTGCCAATACCCAGCCATCCATAAATGAGAAAGTAATATGAAAATGGGCATGAAAACTCAACCACATAAAAGGCTATATTATTACACTACAAACTGAACCCCAAATTGAACATACATCACTCTGTAAGAGACCAGTTCAATATAAACTTAGAAGCACATCTTGTATCCTAGAAACATACACAGATTTACGCTTTGGGCCTTGCACAGCTATGAAGAATTTCATGGCTTCTGAGATGGATAATGCAAGACTCTCAAGAAGTAAAACTGGATCAACCATAGAGAGAAGACAGTCACAATATTCAGACTGACTCTGAGAAGGTCATGCATACAAGGAAAAAGCATGTTGAACTATTTCAGAAACTAAATCAGAAATTTTAAACTTTGGACCGATTTCAGGATATATCAAATACAAGCAGTATGGAGTGTTTGTTTCATCAATGCCTGGTGCCACACTAATGATTTGTCATGTCAGCTATTATCCTAGGAGCTCCAGGAGCTCCTAATTGTCTTGGGAACACAAGAATGGCATATGTAGAAAAAAAAATAAACAATCCTCAAAAATGTACTTTGGAATGTGCTAAAAGGCAAATTAGGAATAACAGAATCTTTAAGCATTTGTATTCATATTTGAGATGGTCTCATTTACAAGCTTTAATTGGAATTAGTCATGTATTAAAAATGTGTTGGCTTCACCTGGCCTTTTTATCATCATAATTAAATGTTAATTAATTCAAATATTTAAAAAAAAACACCTAAATTTTTCCATTTTCTTTGAATGCTTAGCATTATAAGGTTACAAAATATAATTATGTGTGTGTATATGTACATGCATGTGTACCCCTCAATAGATAGATAGATAAATAGATGGAGTTGTTTTTTATTGTTCTTGACAGAGACAGAGAGAGGCAGAGAGAAGAGGGAGGACCCAGAGCAGTCTCCATAGTTGTACATCATCAGTTTTTGACATGGTTTTGTTCCACATGGGTGGGCGGGGGCCGTGTAGGGCAGGAACTGGGCTAGGGGGCCTCCTGCATGAGAGGAATTCTCCACTAAGTGGGGGGTCAAACCAGGGGCAACCCACATGGGAAGCTCACCTCAGTGAGACCCAAACTGGAGCCATACCCCAGTTCAGCAAATGGGTCTGCACAGGCCAAGGCTAGGATTCAATCCTCAGTCCCCAGGGCTGCAAAGCGAGCAATTGACCCGCTGAGCCATCCCAGCTTCCCATATTGAGTTTTTACCTGAAACCAAAGTGGTAAGTCTTTTCACCAGGAGAGTCACATTGAACTAGGGGGCTTTGATTGTTGGTTGTGACCTTTCTCTTCTCATTCATTCACACTACAATTCTAGCCTCTGTCTTCATCAAATAAAATGGCATTTTGCAGTTACTGTGTGTATGGTACAGTCAGAGCTCCAGTGAAGTCTACATAATTATCTGTGAAAGCTCTCAACCCAGAGTCTAGAAATCAGTATACATATCCAGTGGAAAACTCAACGTAGACCTATCTGATCTTGAGCAGGCTACACAACTCAGGTTTCTAAAGTTCAATTTGCTCCTAAATTGAGCATAGAAAACAGTAATTAATATATGCCTCCTTCGAACCTCACAGCACTTTCCAAAGTGAGGAGGGCACTCAAGAGGGTAAGAAGCTGACTCAACTGTAAGAGCAAGAGTGGGAACTGCTACCTGACACCTCGCTTCTTTACTCCAAATATGGTGCTTTGCAGTGCTTGGGTGGACCTCCTCTTCCTACCAACGTCTGGGATTGTGATAGATATATAGATGATAGAGATAGATGACAGAAATAGATATGTACATATATGTGTACATATATAGAGATCTATAAACATACATATTTATATATGCCTATACATGCATATATATATCTATATATCTGTGTGTGTGTGTCATGGTGTTTGATCACCTTCTAACTCCAGTGATTATTCCATGTATATAAGTTTTAAGTCCCAGTTTCCTGATTAGTAACATTAGCTTATCAAGAGGAAGAATTTATGTATCTTCATGTTTTTTTGAAGAGTGTCTATTCATTTTAGTTTTAGTGTCCCCATAAACAATTGCCCTCTGCTAACGATGCCTCCTGGACAAAACTTTTTGTGATGTCTTTCCCTCTGCTACCTTTTGTATTACCCATTCTTGTCTTAGGCAGTTAACTGATGTCATTTGGCATTAGACACTCTGATATTTCATTATTTACACCAAATAGAGAGTGTATTTTAATAGCAAAATTCCCTATCTTTATTCTTTTCAAGTATTATGGTACTTATCTCACCAATTCACATGTAATATTTAATACTGCAATGTGCCAAACCCATGCGGTACTTATTCTGGGGAATTTCTTTCTTTTTAGATAGCACTTAGCATTTTGTGGCATATTATGAAATTACTCTTTGTCATGTTTGGTTATTGTTTATAATATGTCTCTCTACCCCTTCACCACCACTGAAATTTAAGAAAGTTTCATAGAGGCATGGACCATTATTTTGCTCACTGATAAATCCCAAATGTTGAATTATTTTCTGGTTCAGTGTTGTATACAATAGATATAAATTAATGAGTGAAAATATAGAATGACTACTGGTATATACCTCAATTTATTGGCAACAAGAGGTTTTGTTGAGTCCTATCAATAAACATGGTTGAAAAGTGGATCACTGAGTCTCGCATGCAAATTCATTCTATCAGTCCTATCTCCCTAAGACTTTCAGGACTTTCTAAAAAATCTCTAGTATTACTGTAGACTCTCAGTTAACTGGCACCCATGGAGATTGGTAGATGTCAGCTAAATGTAAGCAGACTCTCAGTTAACTGGAACTCAAGCAACTGGCACTCTCAAGCAACCAGCTAAATCTCAAGCAGCTGACAAAAAAAAAATTGCCTGTTGCTTAAGTTACAGTTAATGAAAAGTCTACTGTATATATTTTTACTAAGTTTAAGTATGCCATCACAGTCCCCAAGTTTCAATAGTTAAACAAGACAAATTTATTCTCTTCCAAATGCTCTACACACTAAATTCAGAACTGATCAGTGCAATAAAGAATCAATCCTGCCCAAAGTAGGGTGAGGCACTTGACTGGCTCCTGGGATGTCCTGCCTGATGAGTGTCTTTGTTTACTTGGAAGTCTTGGGCCAACCAGATAGTTTGTGCTAACAAGGTGATTTATGATGGAGGCCGTGGGCCACGCAATATGAGCCTGGCCTCTGTAGGGGCTAGAGACTAAGGTCAGTTATGTGGTCAGTCATCCATGTCTCCGTGACCAACCCCCAAAAAAACCCTAGGGGGAAAAAAAAAAGATTCTTTAAAGGATATGCCAGGATAGCTCAGCAGTTAAACACTTGTCTCACAATTGCAATGTCCAGGTTTCAATTCCAACCCCAGCTCATGCACACCCCATGCTGAACTATGGTGCAGCTGGTAAACTGCAGAATGGCATGGTGGCAAAGGTTCTCACCTCCCGTGTAGGAGGCCCCTCATTTCAGTTCCTGCCTTGTGTGACCCCACATCCACATGTATGGAATATAATTATGTCACAACTAATCATGTATACCTATGGAGACTGTTCTGGGCCCTCCTTTAAAAAACAAACAAACAAACAAAACTCTGGACACCAGGGCTTGAGTGAGTCTCTGGTTGGCAATATTCTATGCATATCATCAAACATTACTGTTGGGAGAAATAAGAACTTTCAACATGACTATATTGGGAGAGGACATGTGGAAGGTTCACACCTGTTTTCTTCTGATTTCAACCCTATGCATCCCCTTTGCTATTTTAATCTGTAATCCTTCACGGCAACAAACCATAACCATGAATAAATCGCTTTTCTTAGTTCTGTGATTCCTTTTAGTGAAGTCTTGAACCTGAGGTCTTGGAGACCTCCTAAATTACACTATGTTAAGTGTTTTATTATGAATAAAATCAGCCTAATCTCTCCCTTTTCTTAATTTAGAATAATCAGAATTCATCCCATGACTATTTCTCAGGTTGCTGGGAATGATATATTAATATAAGTTAGCAAAATTTTTCATGTAAATTCCAGCAAAGAGAAAACTATAAAAGTCAGACTACTTTAACACATTAAAAAAATGACTTAAATTGTAAAACTGAGAAAATAAAAGGCTAATGTTAAGTCCTTTCCTGACCTCCTCAACCTTACCTTTCCCATTGTTGTGCATGGAAGTGAATAAGAGCAAAAAACTGAGGATTGTAAATACAAATAAACTCCAAGGATGAAGTTCTAGAAAATAATCTAGCTTAATGTTGTTTTCAAAAAGAAAAGAAATCCCAGATTTACCTAAAAAAAATAATTGTTCCACTTTATTTGGCATTTGTCAGATCTTATTAAAAGTATTATATTCAGATACTTTCTCATTCCAATAGAAAACCAATTTTAGTGTCATAAATAAAATGGAAAGCTTCATTACATAAAGTATTTGAAGAAAGGTTCATAGAATTGGACAAGATCAGTCTATTGAAAAGATAATAAAGCACAATTATTTAATGATATATAGGAAATCACAGTCAAGAAAATCTGGGTCCCTTCTTAGTTAATATGAAGAAAGTTGTAAATTTAGTCAGAAAGAATCAAAACTGATCACAACAGACTGAGTAGGGTAGCTATATATAAGAAAGATAATTATAAATTTAGGCAAGAAGAATTAAAATTAATCACAAGGGACTGGAAAGGGTAGCTACACAAGAAATTTCATCTACTGTTATCCAAGTTAGCTCTAACTTAACATTTCCTTGTGACTTGGCCCAAATTAACCAGTGGCCTCAGGGTAGCACAGAAAGACAAGTCTATTTCCAAATACATATGCAAACATGTCTGAAGAGGAACAATACCTCTTCATACTAGAGGGAAATTATTACTGGCATGCTCCCAGAAACCTTGTCTGTTAACCATTTTTACCAATAACTTGCTTAAAGCTCAGATTACTGTCTGTCTTTCCTTACAGCTTCTAATTTTTGGAAAGCAGTACATACTCATCAGAGTTTGCATCCTTTTTTTTTTTTTTTAAGACAAGTCAAATTCAAACTTTATTGAAATCTCCCAGTACTTTTTTTTTTTTAATTTATTGTTAAATTTGATGAGGTTACATTGGTTGGTAACAATTAGA
>PVKE010028403.1:0-20935 GCA_004027555.1 Craseonycteris thonglongyai | reverse complement strand
AGAATTCTACACTTGACAGCAAAGTCACAATGTTATCAGTGAGGGCTGTGATGTCTGTTTAATGTTCCCATTTTGGTTCAAACAATCAAGCTTGTCCATCTATAGCATCTAAATAAAGTTAAACTTGGCTGGAGAGCACATTCTAAGGAACTGGTTAGCTGCTTTTACCAACACAATTAGATCACCATAAGAGGGCAAGGAGTCCATAATATTAAAACAAAACTATCCCCCTTAAAAAAAGAAAAAGAAAGAGAGGAAGGGAAGGGAAGGGAGGGAGGAAGGAGGACAGGAGGAAGGAAGAAAGGAGGGAGGGAATGAGGGAGGGAGGAAGGAAGGAAGGAAACACCCACACCCCTGCAGCTAACCCTGACAACTTTACCTTCTTTTATAGTGCTTTATACTTAAACCATGATGGGAAAGATGAATAAAAGCAGGAAGAGGCCACTGCTTTTAAACATTCTGTAACAATCCAGATGACACTTCTAGCCCCTGTTCATGCTTTGCAACAATGAATCAGGACAAGACACAGCTTTGCGAATGTGCATTTAATCATCAAAGGGCTGAAGACTGTATCCATTAAATGCCGGGTGGAATGACACACACTTGTGATCAGGTCGATTTACATATTCATCCTGGCATATAGGCTAGTTCACGTTCTATCTTGTATCTATGGCTTGGGCTTCGTTGATCTTCCAGTGCTGGGCTACATGGTGTGCTAACGGGTCAGCTGGGGTAGGAGCACTTAGAAAAGTCTGGGTCAGTGGGAGGGCTGTGTGGGTATGCAGTGCTGGGGACTGCTTATCTTTCAGAATATCTAAACATATTCTTCACAACTTGCCTACATTAGGAAGATAAATTTAGGAGTTGCCATTGGGTATTCTTCTGGAAGGAATAGTTCAAGTTCAAAAGTCCCTCCCTCAAAGGGGGCATCCTGGGAGCCAGTGTGATTGCATCAAAATAATGGGCGTTGCTCTCATCTGGTTCTGCTCTATTGCTGGGAACTGGTTCTGCCAGCAAATGCTGAGCCTTCTTGAGAATGCTGTGGGGCAGTCTGGCCATGTTGTCAAAGCTCGAGTTCAGCCTCTGGTCTCGTCTCCGGCTCCACTCACCCCACGCATGAGCGCAAGTCCCAGGCTCCCTACACATTTTCTGAAAGAAAATATTGCCCTTCATGAACACACTCAGAAACAAGACTCATAATTACTGTTAATTGTTTATGAAAGCGCTCTCTATTCAGGAAAAGAAGAAACTATTCTAAAGACAATCTTCAAATATAGCTTTTTCTATGCATTTTCTATGTCTGTCACAGCCTGTCATCTTTACACAATTTTTGTACCGAAAAGCCTACATGTTTAAAAGTATTATTACTCCTACATCTTTACAATATCAAGATCTGGTACGTAAGCACCATAACAACATCTACACAACATAGAAGTTTTATAAGCTTCAAGCTACACTTAGGACAAAACAGAAAATGTTACAATTTACCTTATCTTGGCATTATTTACAAAGCTAGCAATCAATTTCCAATTGTTCTCTGCTAATGTATAAAAATATAATTCATTTAGTACATTGACCTTGTATTCTGCGACCTTGTAAAACTCACTTACAATTTCTCATAACTTCTTTTCCAGTTTCTTGGGAGTTTTCTATGTAGATCATCATGTTGCCTCTGAGGAGAAATAATGTTATTTCTCCCTTTGCAATGAGTATGCTGACCCTCGTTTTCCTTGAGCTGGCTAGAACCAGTAGTACATTTACCAGCAGCAGTGTTAGGAGACATCTTTGTTCTCTTCCTAATCTTATAGGGAAAGTATCCAGTCTTGCACCATTAGTATGATGCTAACTGAAGATTTTCTGTAGACACAACTTATCGGGTTCAGGAGGTTCCTATCTATTCCTAGGTCTGCTAAAAGTTTTTATCCTGAATAGATGCTGGATTTTGCCAGATGTTTTATGCATCTGTGGAGATGTTCGTACAGTTTTTATGCTTTACTTTAATCACATGGTAGATAATATTAATTGTCAAATGCTGAACCCACCTTACATTCCCAGGACATACCTCCCATGATTATCATATATGATATCCTTTTTACTTATATATGCTGGGATAATTTGCAAATATTGAGAAGGAGTGTATCTGTAATTCATGACAAATCCTGTTCTGTAGCTTTCTCATAATGTCTTTGGTTTTGGTTATCATGTAATGTTCACTTCTGAATGTGTTGGGAAATATATGGAAAAGACTGTGTAGAATTGGTATATTTCTTTCCTAAATGTATGGTAGAATTCTCCAAGGAAGTTATCTGGGCCTCAAGTTTGCTTTGCTTTGCTAGAGGTATTTTAACTCTGCATTTGATTTATTCAATAGGCTATGTAGGCTATTTCTTCTTGGCTAATACCGAATAACATAAAACAGTAGGTATAAACCTAACAAAATATGTGCAAGGCCTGTTGATGAGACTATAAAACACTGATGACAGAACTTTAAAAAGACCTAAATAAATGGAGAGACATACTGAAATCATGGATTGGAAGAATGACTTTTTATTTGTTTTAAGGTTTATTTTACTGTTTTGGAGAGAAGGTGAGAGAGAAAGACAGAGACAGAGAGAAGTGGGGAGGGCTGAGAGCAGTCTCCATAGCTGTACATCATTAGTTGTGACATGGTTTTATTTCATACACGTGGGTGTGGAGCCACGCAGGGTGGGAACTGAACCGGGGCCTCTGCATGGGAGTGAGAACCTTCGTCACCATCTCAACAGTTACCAGTTGCACCACAGTTCAGTATATGGGTTTGCACGGGCCAGGGCTGGGATTTGATCCCCAGACCTCATGGTTGCCAGGTAAGTGGCTCAACCCGCTAAACTATCCCAGCATCCAACTCAGTTCTGTTATGTTGTTTATTGTCCCCAAATTGAACTTGAGACTCAATGCAAGCCCAATCAAAATCCCTGTAGACTCAATAGAAAACTGATAGTTATTCTAAAATTATGAAAAAGCAAAGGAGCTAGGAAAGCCAAAATAAGCTTAAATAAGAACAAAGTTGCAGGACTCATGACATCATTTCAAAACTTACTATAAAGCTACAGTGATCAAGACGGTTCAGTGTTGGCAAAAGGGTCAATACACAGATCAATGGAAATGAACAGAAATAGAGCCACAATATGGTCAACCGATGTTTTAAAGGTGCAAAGGCAATTCAATGGAGAATGTATAGTCTTCTCAAGAAATGTTACTAGAAAAATTGGACATTCATATTTTAAAAAACATGAATGTGGATCCATACCTCGCAAAACATACAAAAATAATCTCAAATGAATTACAGGCCTAAATTAAAACCTAAAACTGTTAGGCTTTTAGAAGAAAACACAGGAGAAAACCTCTGTGACCTTGGGTCAGGCTAAAATATCTTCAATATTACACCAGAAGTATATAGAAAATTCATCAACAAAGTAAAAAGAAAACCAATTGAATTGGAGAATATATTGGCAAACAATGCCTCTGATCAAGGGCTAATATCTAAAATATATAAAGAACTCATACAACTCAACAACAAAAAACGAATGATCCAATTAAAAAATGGGCAGAAGACCTAAATAGACACTTCTCTCCCAAAGACATACAAACAGCCAACAGATACATGAAAAAATGCTCCACATCACTAGCAATTAGGGAAATGGAAATTAAAACCACAATGAGATACCATCTTACACCTGTTAGAATGGCTATAATCAACAAGACAAGGGATAACAAGTGCTGGAGAGGCTGTGGACAAAAAGGAACCCTCATACACTGCTGGTGGGAATGTAAATTGGTACAACCACTATGGAAGGCAGTATGGAGATTCCTCAAAAAATTAGGAATGGAATTACCATATGACCCAGCCATCCCACTACTGGGCATCTACCCAAAAAACCTGAAAACCTTAATTCGCAAAGATATATGTATCCCAATGTTCATCGCAGCTCTGTTTATAGTGGCCAAGTTATGAAACAACCAAAGGGTCCTTTGATAGATGACTGGATAAAGAAGTTGTGGTACATTTATACAATGGAATGCTACTCAGTGATAAGAAAAGATGAAATACAGTCATTTGTGACAATATGGACGAACCTGGAAAACATCTTTATTAAGCGAAATAAGTCAGAATGAAAGAATCAAGAAACATATGACCTTATTCATCGGTGGAATGTAAAACTGAAAGTAACGCAGAAACAAAAACTCATGGACACAGTCAATGGTTTGGTGGTTGCCTGGGGGTGGGGGAGGAGAGGGGGGAGGACTGGGGGGATGGGGAGGGGGCATAAAAAAATGTATACAATGAAAACTGAACTCCCCCAACTCATTAATAAGAGAACGTTATTATCAAATGGGCAAAAGATAGAGCAGATATTTTACCAATGAACATCCACTAATGACAAATAAGGATATAAAAAGTTTCTCAAAGTTCATTAAAAAAAAAAAAAATCCAGAACAAGTTGAAATGGCCATTTCACCTATGAGAATGGCTAAAGTCATCAACAGGAAACAAAAAACTGACGACCACCAAGTGCTGGCCAGAATACTCTTATATCACTGGGAAAAATACAAAGAGGTACAACCCACTTTATAAATAGTTTAGCAGTTTATTATAAAGTTTATTGTATACTTACCACATGACCCTGTGCTCCAAATTGTAGGTATTTACAGAGGAGAAATGAAAACCAGTGTTCGCACAAAATATCAATTCAGCTCACTGACTCACAACTGCCAAAATATAGAAACAACCCGAGTGTGCTTTCACTGGTAAATGGATAAAATAACTGCATTGTAGCTTAGCTGAAACTCTCAAATTCCATATTGGAAGAAAAAATATATTGTTATGTCCCAATTAAAATAGCTAACATATGTCACAAAACAGGAGAAATTTTGCTACCCAGACTGACTGACATGGTACCAATACCCAGATTACACAGAGAACCACATATCAAGAAGGAAAACAAACAAACAAACAAAAAATAAGTAAAGAATGGCCCAAATAACTTACAATAAATATTCACAAGAAATGAAATGATTTAGAATCCAAATATTAGAGCCCTCACATACAATGCTGGTAGGATATGAACAAGCCATCAGGAAGAGTCTGTATATCTTCTGAAGTATAAGACACGCATGCACACCTTTTAATCTGGCAATTCCTCTCCCAGGTAGATCTATGGTAGAAAAATATACACGTGCCACAAGGCACATGTATAAGAATATGCAGAGCTGCATTTCCAAATAGCGGACAACAAACACTAATCGACAGTATATGGACAAACTGTGGTATGCTCATAAGTTGATTTACTGTATAGCAATGAAAATGAAAATACTATATGCATTAATACAAATAAACCTTAAAATAAAACAAAGTGAAAGCAGCAAGTATCAAAAGACTGGAAAGAGTAAGACTCCATTTATATAGTTAAACATCAGGCAAAACTCTATTTTGTAAAGATGTATCACTAAATTTTCTTATTGAAAATAAGGTTTTTATTAAACCAAGAAAACAACTTGCCATAAAAGAAGAGAGAGGGGAAGCTGGGATGGCTTAGTGGGTAGAGTGCTCACTTTGCAGCACCGGGGACCGAGGATCAAGCCCCGGCCCATGTGGACCCGTGTACTGAGCTGGGGACCTCCCCCAGTTAGGTTCTCTCTCTGTGTCTCTGTATCTCTCTCTCTGTATCTCTCTCTCTCTCTCTCTCTCTCTCTCTCTCTCTCTCTCACCCTCTGTCAAAAACAATAAAAAAATAAAACAAAAAATAAAAAAAGAGAAAAATGAGACGCAAATAGATGCAGACGGGGCTCCCAAGGGAGGTTAAACAAGCCTTTGCTTCAACATTATCCTGTTCATTTATGTTTTGTGCTTTCCTATGGGAGGTTATATTTCATAATCAAAATATAGTGCAATGTTGAGAAAATACATCATTAAAACAATGAGATTAGCCCTATTAAAAAAACCACACCTACATTTGTTTAAATATGCAAGTCAAGGGAGTAGGCACATATCATCAAACTGAAAGGGTCCTGGGGCAACTCTGCTGCAGGGTCCCAGCAGAGCACTAGACCTGGGCTGCCACATCCTGAGGGAGCTGTAGGCGCAGAGAGGACGCAAACACTACAGCTGAAACCTAGGCGAGGGCGCCCGGGCTCGGGAGAAACAGGACGGAATGAATCCAGTCTCCATCCAGGATTTAGAAATTAGCACATTTTAAACAAATGCTTTAATCACTTTAAGGTACTGAAACTGCTTACAACTGTGTTAGGAATGTGGTTTATGGTGAGACTAAAAAACACCTATCTCCCTCAAGTATTGCAGACACAAAAGTTAAGGCATGGGAATGGTTTAAAACTCTAAATAAAACAATTATTTTTAACACATACAGAACCTGAGTGCAGACATGAGCTCCATCACTACTGCACATTCACTAGAATGCAGAGATGCTTCAGAGCCAACTGCAAACACACCTGGCTGTTGGCAGAAGGCTGACAGCTGGGTGAGGGCTGATCTCCTCCTCATGGTATGGGGTGCAGGGAGAGATGCTGAAGAAGACAACAACTTCACATAGGATGGTTGAGGCACAGGGCTGGACAGAAACCGGGCTAGCACTCAGTGCTTGAGCCTGGGTAATGCCAAAAGATGAAGCAGCAGCCCGTTGCAATGGTATGGTGCCAAATGTTAAGGCAGAAACTACAAGCAAAGAAATACTTAAATCACCAAAACAGCTAATATGAATGAGATAATTGTCAAGAAATCTCTATAAAATCAAGAGCAAATTTCAGGCTTTTCTTTAGACCCTTACCTTGTTGAACTCAACCCACCAATTTTTTCACAATAACTGTATGAACTGTGGGAATACCGTCCTCCCTACCACTGTTTACTAAAATAATATAGACTCCAAATAAACAACATCTGTGACTAACAAAACTTCCCCCATGACAGTCAAAATGTTTAGTGGCAGGGAATATATCTAACTAGGAAAGCTGCTGACCTCTTAGAATTTTAGCACACTGCAGCACCCAGCCAATGATGTCATCATGTATGTCCTGCATCATGAGGGCTAATGTCTAACGAAATCACCCCCAGTGTCTGGTTCCTTACGACTTATAGTTCAAAGATAACACTTAGAACAACTAAAAAAAAAAACAACCCAAAAAACAAAAAACCACTCTTGCTGAGATTAGGATCACTGCATTACAAGAGTTAATCACATTAAAACTGAACATTATATGGGATAGCACGTGCCGAGCAACCGCAAGCTCCTGGGTACTGCTGACTAGAAGCCCCGAGGCCACTCTGTGGAAACTTGCTAGATTATGTCCAAAGAGCTGACACACTTACAACGAAAGGCAATGCAAGGACCACTTGCATGTTCTTTCTTTTCCAAAAGGACCTGCAGGGCTAGATGTGGTTGTGGCTCCAAAGTCGAAACCAGAAGCTGAAGCAGGATTCCTGCTGGCTCTGGGCACCTGTGCTGGCAGTGGATGCTAAAGGCTGTCCCAAAATTCACGCAAGATTTGAATTTTGCGTCATTTGTGCGGTAAAGTGTTGCTAACAAAAAAAAAGACAGCATGACAACTGACAGTTCAGGGTTATTAAAAACGGTGTGGGGGAAGCCAGATGGCTCAGTGGGTTAAGCGCTCACTTTGCAGCGCCGGGGTCCGAGGATCGAATCCCAGCCCTGGCCCGTGCGGACCCATATGCTGAACTGGGGAGAGCCCCCAGTTTGGTTCTCTCTCTGTCTCTCTCTCTGTCTCTCTCTCTCTCTGTCTCTGTCAAAAACAATAATAAATAAATAAGCTAATAAGATCCTATGTTTAAAAAAAAAATGGTGCGCTACACGAAAGAACAATGCGTTTTCATTGTTGAGCAATATTTTTAAAATAATGAAGATTTGGCAGCTACAGTTCGCAATTTTCGTACAAAATTACTTCTTGCGTGAATTTTGGGACACACTTTAGCTTGCTTGCTACCTCGAAAAAAAGGAAGGGCTGAGAAATACGGGATTCGGCAGTGTTGCAATAGGGCCTAGCTACTCACCATGCCACGCTGTCCAAACACACGGGAGGCCACAGGGGCACTACAGGAGGCGCTGGGAGGGACAAACATGCTGGCCCCTGGCTGAGGTGGCTGGGGTCCTTGAGTTACAAGAACTGCCTCTGCCCAAGGGCCTCAAACCTGGCTTTCCTGAACCTTGATCTGGATGACAGAAATTAGGAAAACGCCACAGTCTTTAAGAACAAGTCATCCAGAATGCATTTTCTCACTACTCTACAACCTAAGACTTCATTAGCAAGGAGAATTCTGTTTTACACAGATTAATTCATTCAACCAATGGGCATCTGTCGTATTAAATGTGAATGTAATTACATATATCAATCTCTTCCTTTAAGGCTTCAGGATTTTCTAACTTACAAAGGAAGACCTTCAGCATTCAGATGAAGACACATGAAAACAGGCTGAGTCTGAAACCCATGGGAGACAGTGATTGGATAGCAAGATCACCTAGTGCGAGATAGCTGTCCTTATACATTTGTCACCTCAATTTTGCACATCATGCGAGCAGGATGATAACTTCAAGTCTTCTAAATGATGGCCAACTCTCTCTGCAGCATTTGTGGACTACTGCATCCTCTGACCTCTATACTTTCATGACCATGACATACTAAATTTCTACATGTAGGTACACTGCTTTCCCCTAGAGTTCTTGGTACTAAACCAATTTATTAATTGTAGGTTTATGGTATGGTTTGCTATTCAGTCAGGCAAACCTATCTGTGTACCTGCCCCTGTCCCCAAGATTTCTTTAGCATTTTCCTTCCCCAGTGGTTTTTACAAGTAGTTCAGCTTGCAAAGCTCCAAAACAATGCCTCAAAGAACAGAATTCATCCTTGGGGTGGGGTCTGGGATGGAGAAAAATCTTCTCCCATGGAACAAGTACACTGTATTCTATATGTCCTTTATGTTAGCATGTCACAGGATCTGTCTCTATTACCAAGAACAAATGAGAGACACATTAGAAGGTACCAGTGAGACAGGCTGATGTGGTGGGAAGCGACTGACTTTTATACGATGATCCTCAATCCAACCCCCTGACTAAAGACGTTTTCAAAAGTCCTTCCAGTACCATCCTCATGCCAATACTGTGTTGTAGACTGTGCTGATCACATGACAGTATAGGCCCCTGCAGCATGATTAAGAGAAAACAGAGAATATTGGCTCCTTTTCCAGGCAGAGCAGAGAAGTTAAGGGTGTCTATTCCAAAGGAACAGTGTAGAGAAACCATGCTTAATATTGACTGCCCCTACATCACTTTTGTTTGGTTCCAAATAATATATAGTCAATATGCTCTTTGAAGGATATTTTAAAATTTCTTAGTAAAAAGGTAATACAAAGACTACTCATATCTATTTGTTGTTTCATACTACACTTTTTTTTTTTATTGTTCATTTTGTTTCTGTTTTAAATCGACTGTTCAAACGTGTTCATGGGTATTCACATTTTGATTGTCTGCTTGTCTGCTAACACCTATATTGAGCCCTTGTGGTTGATGAAATTAGGCCGCTATTGTAGAGAACCTACATGTGAATATAAGTTATGTAATTACTGCATCGTCACTGGCACTCAAAGATGTTCCAGGGTCCAATTCAGATGACTGGCTGTGGCCAGAACCTGTCCTGGGAGTCGGTGGTACGGGCTGAGCTGCAGCAGAGAATGGTGATGATGTCAGAGATGCCGCTATGGATCCAAGGCCTGTGGCGTTAGGCTGACCAGCATCCTGGCTATGTCCCAACAGGGGAGCCTGGGCAGCTCCATCAGCTGTGGTGAAGCTGCAGTGCCACATATCAGGGAAGACAAAAGAGGCAAGAGAAATACTTAAATCACCATGATGGCTAACATGACTGAGAAAATTCATAAGAAATCCCCATAAACTCAAAGCCAAATTTTAAGCTTTTCTAGTTAGACACTTACCTTGCTGAACCAGTCACCCCAATGTGTTCACAATGACTGTGCATGAACTGTGAGAATACTGTCCTCCCCTTCCACGGCTTAGTACAAGTACACAGAACCCACATAAATAGCCAACAGCAGTCAATAAAACTTTCCATTCTTGGCACTCTACTTCAAAGGGAGTTGTTGACCTCTTATCAGAATTTTAGTACACTGCAGAAATCAACCCATGATGTCATCATGTATGTCCTGCATCATGAGGACTAATATCTTGTGAAATCATGCCTGGTGTCTGTTTCCTTACAACTCACAGTTTGAAGAGAATAGTTGGAAAACCAAAGATAATACTCTTGTACAAGTGAGAATCACTGCATTCCAAGAATTAATTACATAAAAATTGAACACATCGTGTATGGAGAGTAGGTAGCGAGGAACTACACGCTCCAGGGGTAGCGATGACCTAAACACGCCCACGCTGTTCTGTGCAAAATTGCTGGATTATTTCCTAAGAGCTGACATGCTTATAATGAGAGGCAATCAAAGTAACACATGCACATTTTTCTGTTTTCTAAAACAAAGTGCAGAGCTAGAGCTGGTTGTGGCTCCAAAGCAGAAACCAGAAGCTGCAGGTGGATTCCTGCTGGCTCTGGGACCCAGGACACATGTGCTCATGTACTCAAGCTGGCTGTGGTTGCTGGTTCACTGCCTCGAAAACACAGCAAGGGCTGCGAACTACCGCACAGGGTTCTGCAGTGTGGCCCAAGGCCGAGCTGCTCACCGTGCCGCCCTGTCCAAACACACAGGCAGCCACAGGGACACTGGAGGCGGAGCTGGGAGGACCAAACATGCTGGCTCCCGGCTGAGGTGGCTGGGGTCCTTGAGTTACATGACCTGCCTCTGCCCAAGGGCCTCAAACCTGGCTTTCCTGAACCTTGATCTGGACAACAGAAATTAAGAAACACACCACAGTCTTTAAGAAGCAGTCATCCCAGAATGCATTTCTTCACTACTCTATAGCCTCAATCTTCATTAACAAGCAGAATTTGTTTTACATAGACTCCTTCATTCCACAACAGCACAGAGGTGAAATTAAGTGTAGATATAGTCACATATCTACATATCTTCCTTGATTGCTTTTAGGCATTCTGTCTGATGGAGGAAGAACTCCACATTCAGATGAAGACACATGAAAATAGGCCCTGAGTCAGAATCCCATGGTTGACAGTGTATGGATATCACCAACTGCAAGCGAGCTGTCCTCATACACTAATCAACTGGATTTTGCACATCATGTTAGCAGGATGATAACTGTAAGTCTTCCAAATGACAGCCAACTCTCTCTGCAGCATTTGTGGACTAGTGCATCCTCTGACCTCTATTCTTCCATGATCATGACATACTAAATTTCTACATGTAGGTACACTGCTTTCCTCTAGAATTCATGGTACCAGACTGGTTTAATTATTGTAGCTTTACAGTATGGTTTGCTATTCAGTCAAGGAAAACTGTGTCTGTGTGCCTGCACTTCTCCCCTTCTCCCCAAGATTTCTCCTGCATTTTCCTTTCCCAGTGGATTTTATAAGTAGCCTCACTTGTTGAGCTCCAAAACAAGGCCTCAAACAAGTAAAATTATCCTGGGGTGGGAGCGGGCTGCCAAGGAATCTTCTCACCCAGGAACTAGTACTCAATATGTCCTGTACTTTAACCTGTCACAGGTGCCATCATTATTACCAAGGACAAATGAGACATGTTAGAAAGTACTAGAGACACAGGCTGTCCAATGCTACACTGCCACTGAGGAAGGAAGCTACTGACTCATGATTATCCTCAAACCCACCCCTTGAACGAAGACTTTTTCAAAAGCTCTTCCAATGTCTCCATGCCAATATTGTCTGCTGCACAGGGCTGGTCACATGACGGTATGTGTGGCCTCAACTGGACTGCCCAAAAAGGGAGCACGGGGGCTCCTCTTCTTTTTTCAGCACAGAAGGTGCTCAGTGTGCCCACTGCAAGGCAAACCACCTAGAGAGACTGTGTTGATATCTGATTAGACCATACAGTACTTTTGTTTCTGTCCATGTAGTATATAGTCTTTATTTTCTCTCAAAGGTATCTATAAATTTCCCAGTAACAGCGTTTTAGACAGAAACTACTCATGCCTATGTGCTGAGTTCATACTACTCCTTTTTTCAGGTTTCATGTTCATTTTCTTTGAGTTTCCAGTGGACTGTTCAAATGTGTTTTGGGATATATTCAACTTTTGACTCTCTACTTGTCTGGAAACACCTATTTTGGGCTCTTACATTGAGGACATTTGGCCACTGACACACAGAACCTATGTGCAGACATGAGTTGCATCACATACAGTGCAGTTTGGAGATGCTTCAGAGCAAAATGCAGACTCACAATGTGTTTGGCCCAAGTGGTCAGGCTGGAAGGGGCTAGAGCTTGTCGCCGCAGTGGCCAACACTGATCCTGATCCAGAAGTGGCAGTGGGCTGGCTGGTGGCCTGGCCATGGCAATATCAGGGTGCTTGGGTCCCTCCAATGGACACACCGACAGTCTCCGCCAATGGATACACCGACAGTCTCCGCCAAGGATCCCATGCCAGATGCTAAGACTGAACATAAAAACTAAGGAAACACTTTAGTCACTGTAACACCTAACATGAATGAGACAATCCGTAAAAAACCTCTAAGAGATCACATGCAAATCACAAGCTTCTCCTTAGACTGAAAACTTGCTGAACACATGCCACCAGTGTGTTCGTGGTGACTACATGAACTGTGGCAATACCGTCTTCCATGACTCTGTTTATGAAAAGTACACAGAACCCATATAAACAGACTGCGACCAACAAGACCTCCCCTTCATGGCACTCAAAATGCTTAGGTGCAGGAAATATATCTAAGAGAGCCCCTGACCTCTTATCAGAATTTCAGCACATGCAGAAACCAGCCCATGATGTCATCATGTATGTCCTGCATCAAGAGAACTAATGTCTTGTGAAATCATGCCCTGGGTCTATCCGTTACAACTCACAGTTGGAAAAGAACAGTTGGAAAAGAACACTTGGTTGGTAACAGTCTTGGGAGGTGAGAATCGCTGCATTCTGAGAGTTCATTACTTTACCACTGAACATATCTCATTCGGGATAGCACATGGTGAGGATCCACGAGCTCCCGGGGTACTGCTGACCTAAACGCACCCATGCAGGTCTGTGGAAACTCGCTGGATTTTTTCCTAAGAGCTGACACACTTCTTTTTTTTTTTTTTTTTAAAGATTTATTTTATTGATTTTTGACAGAAACAGAGACAGAGAGAGACAGAAATAAGGGGGAGGGCCCAGAGCAGTCTCCATAGTTGACATCAGTTTTCCATATAGTTTCACTCCACAGGTGGGCACAGGGCTTCGCAGGGCAGGAACTGGGCCGGGAGCCTCCTGCATAGGTCCCGGCAAGAACTGAACTGGGGACACACCACAGTTCAGCATATGGGTCCGCATGGGCCAGGGCCGGGATTCGATCCTCGGTCCCCGGAGCTTCAAAGCGAGCGCTTAACCCCTGAGCCATCCCAGCTTTCCCATGACACACTTCTAACGAGAGGCAATGCAAGGAACCCAGGCACGTTTTCCTGTACTGCAAAGGAACCTGCAGGGCTAGATGGGGTTGTGGCTCCCAAGTGGAAACCTGCAGGAGGATTCCTGAGGGCTCCAGGACCCAGGACGCATGCGCTCACAGCAGGACCTGAGCTGGCTGTGGTTGTTGGTTCGCTGCCTCGAAAACACAGCAAGGGCTGCGAAGTACCGCATGGGGTTCTGCAGTGTGGCCCAAGGCCGAGCTGCTCACCGTGCCGCTGAGTCCAAACACACAGGTGGCCACAGGGACACTGCAGGAGGAGCTGGGAGGGCCAAACATGCTGGCCCCCACCTGAGGTGGCTGGGGTCCTTGAGTTACACGACCTGCCTCTGCCCAAGGGCCTCAAACCTGGCTTTCCTGAACATTAATGACAGAAAGTAAGAAACACACCACAGTCTTTAAGAACAACTCAGCCCAGAATGCATTTCTTCACTACTCTACAACCTCAGACTGCATTAGCGAGCAGAATTCTGTTTTACGTAGATTCCTTCATTCCACAGCTGGGCAGCGGTTAAATCAAGTGTGGGATGTGGTCACATATCTCCATCTCTTCCTTGATGGCTTATGGGTTTCTCTCTGACAGAGGAAGACCTTCAGCATTCAGATGAAGACACGTGAAAATAAGGCCGTGAGTCCAAACCCTATGGGAGACAATGTTTGGATAGTAAGTTCACCTAGTGCAAGATCGCCTTCCTGGTACATTCATCAACTCAATTTTGCATTTCCTGCCAGCAGGTGATAACTTTACGTCCTCCAAATGATAGTCAACTCTCTCTGCAGCATTCATGGACATCTTCTGTCCTCTAACTTATACCTCCACCTTCATGACATACTAAATTTCTAAATGTAGGTGCACTGGTTTCCCTTACAGTTCTTGGTACTAGACCAGTTTAATTATTGTAGTTTTACAGTATGGTTTGCTATGCAGTCAGGCAAACCTGTCTCTGTGCCTACCCTCTTCCCAAGATTTCTTCTGCATTTTTCTTTCCCAGTAGATTTTAGAAGTAGCCTAGCTGGCCAAGCTCCAAAACAATGCCTCAAAGAACTGAAATTATCCTGGGGGTGGGGACTGGGCCAGAGAGAAATCTTCTCACCCAGGAACAGGTATTCAATATGTCTTGTACATTAGCTGGTCACAAGTGCTGTCATTACTACCAAGGACAAATGAGACAAATTAGAAAGTACTACTGACACAGGCTGTTCAACGCTGGACTGCGGCTGTGGAGGGAGGCTACTGACTCTTATACGGTTATTCTCAAGCCAACCCCCTAACTGAAGACTTTTTCAAAAGCTCTCCCAGTAATGTCTCCTTGCCAATACTGTCTGCTGGACACGGCTGGGCACAGGATGGTATGTGTGCCCACAGCTGCACTGTCAGAAAACGGAGCACGGGGGCTCCTCTTCCAGTCACTGCAGAGGTTGCTCAGTGTGACTATTGGAAGGGAAACAGCCTAGAGAGACCGTGTTGAAATCTGATTACACCCTATAGCACTTTTGTTTCTGTCCAGATAGTATGTGGTCTTTAGTTGCTTTCAAGGTTTTAATAATTTCCCAGTAAAAACTCACTATACTAAAACAACTCATACCTATTTTTTGAGGTTTATTGTTCATTGTGTTTGTGTTTCCAATTGATTGTTCAATCATGCTTATGGGTGTTAAACTTTGGATTCTACGCTTGCCTGGAAAGACCTTTACTGGGCCCTTACAGTCGATGATGACATTTGGCAGCTAACATACCGAGCCTACATGCAGACACGAGCTGCATCACTACTCTGCACTCACTGGAATTTGGAGATGCTTCAGCGAGAAATGCGGACTCACCCTGGGCGTGGCTCAAACCAGGTGGCTGGCTTGGCCCAGAGCCTGACCCGGACAAAGGTGGTACAGGCGGACATACTGCGTTGAATGTTGGGGACATCGCTGGAGCCTGGACCAATCCATACTCTGCGGTGACAGTGGATTCGCTGGCAACCTGGCCACTCCCCAAGAGGGGAGCCTGGGTCACCCCAATGGCTCTGCTGGCAGCCCCCGCTGAAGGTCCCGTGACAATCGCCAAGACTGAAACAGAAAACCAAGGAAAGGCTTCAGTTACCATGATAGCTAACCTGAATGAGATAATTCTCAAGAAGCCTCTAGTCACAAGCAAATTTCAAACTTCTTATAAGACTCTTACCTCGCTCGCCCAATCCCACAAATTTGTTCACGATGACTGCATGTACTATGGGAATACCGTTCTCCCTGCCACTGTTTACTAAACCTATACAGAACCCATATAACCAGCAACCGTGGTCAACAGAACTTCTCCATGGCAGATAAAATGCTTACATGCAGAAAACATATCTGAGAAAGCCGCTGACCTCTGATTAGAATTTTAGCACACTGCAGAAATCAGTTAATGATGTCACCATGTATGTCCTGCATCATGAGGACGAATGTCTAACAAAATTGTTCCTAGTGTCTGGTTCCTTACAATTTACAGTTCAAAATGAACACTTGGAAAACCTAAAGGAAACACTCTTGCTGAGGTGAGAATCACTGCCTTCCAAGAGTTAATTACCTTAACAGTGAACATAACTCCCACGTGGAACCACGAGCTCCTGGGGCATCGCTGACCTAAACGCACCCATGCTGTTCTGTGGAAACTTGCTGGATTTTTCCTAAGAGCTGACACACTTCTAACAAGAGGCAATGCAAGGAACCCAGGCACGTTTTCCTGTACTGCAAAGGAACCTGCAGGGCTAGATGGGGTTGTGGCTCCCAAGTGGAAACCTGCAGGAGGATTCCTGTGGGCTCCAGGACCCAGGACGCATGCGCTCACAGCAGTACTCGAGCTGGCTGTGGTTGCTGGTTCGCTGCCTCGAAAACACAGCAAGGGCTGCGAAGTACCGCACGGGGTTCTGCAGTGTGGCCCAAGGCCGAGCTGCTCACCGTGCCACCGGGTCCAAACACACGGGCGGCCACAGGGGCACCAGAGGAGGAGCTGGGAGGGCCAAACATGCTGGCCCCCACCTGAGGTGGCTGGGGTCCTTGAGTTACATGACCTGCCTCTGCCCAAGGGCCTCAAACCTGGCTTTCCTGAACATTAACGACAGAAAGTAAGAAACACACCACAGTCTTTAAGAACAACTCAGCCCAGAATGCATTTCTTCACTACTCTACAGCCTCAGACTGCATTAGCGAGCAGAATTCTGTTTTACGTAGATTCCTTCATTCCACAGCTGGGCAGCGGTTAAACTAAGTGGAGATGTAGTCACATATCTCCATCTCTTCCTTGATGGCTTATGGGTTTCTCTCTGACAGAGGAAGACCTTCAGCATTCAGATGAAGACACTGGCCATACGTCTGAAACACACGGAGACAGTGATTGGATAGGAAGTTCACCTAGTGTGAGACAGCAGCCCTTGTACATTTGTCACCTTGATTTTGCACACTGTGCAAGCAGAACGATAACTTCAGGTCTTCCACATGATAGCCAACTCCCTCTGCAGCATTTGTGGACTAGTGCATCCTCTGACCTCTATACTTCCATGACCATGACGTACAAAAATTCTAAATGTAGGTGCACAGCTTTCCCCTAGAGTTCTTGGTACTAGACCAGTTTAATAATTGTAGCGTTACGGTATGGTTTGCTATTCAGTCAGGCAAACCTATCTGTGTGCCTGCCCCTGTCCCCAAGATTTCTTCAGCATCTTCCTTTCCCAAAGGATTGTACAAGAAGCCTAGCTTGGCAAACTTCAAAACAATGCCTTAAAGAACTGATACTATCCTGGGGGTGGGGGCTGGACTGGAGAGGAATCTTCTCACCCAGGAACAGGTATGCGTGAGCCGGTCACAGCTTTCGTCAACACTACCAAGGACCAATGAGACACATGTAGAAAGTGCCAGTGACACAGGCTGTCCAATGCTGGACTGGCAACGTGGGGGGAAGCGACTGACTTTTAGACAATGATCCTCAATCCAACCCCCTGACTGAAGACTTTTCCAAAAGCTCTTCCTATAATGTCTCCGTGACAATACTGTCTGCTGGACACGGCTGGGCACAGGACGGTATGTGTGCCCTCAGCCAACTGCCAGAAAATGGAGCACGGGGCCTCCACTTCCTGATAGTGCAGAGGAAGCTCAATGTGACCACTGTAAGGGCAACCGCCTAGCGACCGTCCTCAAACTACGGCCCGCGGGCCACGTGCGGCCCTCCAAAAACATTTATCCAGCCCACTGGGTGTTTTTGCTGCCGCTGCCTGTCCTGCTTAAAAGCCAACTCGTCCCGGGCCTGCAGTCTGGCCCTCCAATGGTCTGAGGGACAGTGAACTGGCCCCGTTTAAAAAGTTTGAGGACCTCTGGTAGAGAGACCGTGTTGACATCACCTTAGACCCTATAGCCCTTTTGTTTCTGTCCATGTAGTCTGTGGTCTTTATTTTCTCTCAGGCTATTGAAAAATTTTCCAATAAAAGCGTGCTAGACAGAAATGACTCATACCTACTTGTGTTCATATTGCTAATGTAGATATGTAAATATAAGTCATTTTATATTTTGACCTTGTATTCTGTGACCTTGCTAAACTCCCTTATAAATTCTGATAACTTCTTGGGATTTTTTTTTTATGTACATCAAAGCACATTGTCTATGAATAATTTTACTTCTTTCCTTTCAATATGTGTGCCCTTTCTTCCTTCTTGCATTGGCTAGGAGGATCCTCAGTACATTTAACAGCAGCAATGAAAGAGAAATCTTCCTAATCTTGCACAGAAAGTATTCAGTCTTGCATCATTAGTAAAGGGTGTCCCAAAATTCATGCAAGAAGTAATTTTGATAGACAACACAAGTTTATAATTAAAAATTATAAATTTCATTGCTCAACAATAAAAATGCATTGTTCAGGGGAAGCCGGGATGGCTCAGTGGGTTAAGCGCTCACTTTGCAACGCCGGGGACCGGGGATCAAATCCCGGCCCCGGCCTGTGCGGAACCATATGCTGAACTGGGAGCTCCCCCAGTTCAGTTCTCTCTCTGCCTCTGTCTCTGTATCTCTCTTTCTCTCTCTCTCTCTCTCTCTCTCTCTCTCTCTCTCTCTGTCAGAAATAAAAATAAATAAAAATATATTAAAAAAAAAAAATAAGATCACTGAAGTTTAAAAAAAAAAATGCATTATTCTTTCGTGCAGCGCTCCATTTTTAATAACCCTGAACTGTCAGCTGTCACGCTGTTTTTTTTTTTCATTGGCAACACTTCACCACACAAATGACTCAAAATTCAAATCTTGCGTGAATTTTGGGACACCCTTTATGATGCTAGCTGAAAATTTTCTGTAGTAACAATTTATCAGGTTGGGGGGGGTTCCCATCTGTTCCAAGTTCAGCTGAAAATTTTTATCATGAATGGATGCTTAATTTTGTCAAATACATTTTATGCATCTGTAGAGATGCATATGTAGTTTCTATTCTTTACTTTATTTACATGGAAGGTAACAATTGTCAAATGTTAAACCAACCAACCTTACATTCCAGGGAAATACCCAACGTGTTCATGGTGTAATGCCTTTTATATACACTGGGTTCAATTTGCAAATATGTGAGAAGGTTTGTGTGTGTATATTATGACAAATCCTGGTCTGCAGTTTTCTTATAATGTCTTTGGTTTTAGTTATCAAGGTAATGTTGACCCCTGAATGTGTTGAGAAGTCTTAGGAAAAGATTGTGTAGAATTGATATTATTTCCTTCCTAAATGTTTGGTTGAATTCATAAGGGAAGTTACCTGGGCCACATGTTTTCTTTGCTAGAAGGTACTTTAACTATGAATTTGATTTATTGAATAGGCTATTTAAGCTATTTATTCTTGGCTAATACCAAATAACACAAATAGTTAGGTGGGAACCTAACAAAATATGTGTAAGGTCTATGTGATGCCCACTAGAAAACAGAAAGAAATTTAAAAATACCTAAATAGTGGCAGGGGCTCAACATAGGAAAGATGGAATCTGGCTACATAGGATGGGGACCCCATACAGGAAAATGGCAACTGTCCCTCCAGTCCTCATCCTGAAGTTCACAACTCAGCCTTTCCCCCCTATATTTCCGATACTCCCCAGGTCACTGTCCCTCTGCTGGAGCCCAAGAGTAGAAAGATACTGCTTCCATGTTGGAGGACAAGTGAAATCCATCCTTAATTCACTTATTTCACATCTAGTTGAATACCATAAAGAACATTTCTAATGGGAAATAAAGTAAGTTATCATTTGGAAATATGTTCTTACTTTGATGCTAATAAATTAGAAGGCTAAGGAAGAGATTTAAGAAGTTTGATTTGGAGCATTCTGGTTCTTTGAGTGTGAAAGAGTTCACATCTCTGCTGAAGTCACACCAGAATCCTTCAGTACAACGAGTAATGGATATATCTGACACATGGGAATGGAGGTACCCTTTAAAGAATTCATTGAGGGAGTCTCTCAGTTCAGTGTCAAAGAAGATAAAGGACAATTGAAGACTGCTTCCTGTATCTATGACATTGATAAAGGTGGCTACTGGTATATTTCCAATAGGGACATCTTGCTGAAGATGACCGTGGAGAACAATCTCAACAATACACAGTTACACCAAATTATACACAGAACCTTAATAAATGCCGATAAGGACGAAGATGGAAGAATATGGCCTAGATATCCACAAAAAGATGGTTGTAGATGTGGCTATCAATAATTTTATTTTTGCAGAAGCTGGGATGGCTCAGCGGGTTAAGCGTTCACTTTGCAGCCCCGTAGCCTGAGGATCGAATCCCGGCCCTGGCCCATGTGGACCCTTATGCTGAATTGCAGTGTGCTTCCCATGTAGGAGACCCCCAGTTCGGTTCTTTCCCCCGGGTTCGGCTCCTGGTTCGAGGGGGTATGCTTCCCATGCTGGAGGGCCCCGCCCACCTGTGTGAAACAAAACCATATCAAAAACTGATGAAGTTCAACTATGGAGACTGCTTTGGGCCCTCCCTCTTCTCTCTGTCTCTCTTTGCCTCTGTCAAATACAATAAAATAAATCTTTAAAAAAAAAAAATTTTATTTTGGGGGTGGGGGGGGGCCGGGGGGATGCCGGGATGGCTCAATGGGTTGAGCGTTCACCTTGCAGCCCCAGGGTCTGAGGACTGAATCCCTGCCCCAGCCCATGCGGACCCATATGCTGAGCTGGGGAGTGCCCCCAGTTTGGTTCTCACCGGGGCAAGACCCCAGCCCAGTTTCTGCCCTGCACAGCCCTGTCCCCACCTGTGGAATGAAACTGTGTAGAAAACTAATGATGTGCAACTATGGAGACTGCTCTGGGCCCTCCCCCTTCTCTCTGTCTCT
>PVKE010028402.1:0-20938 GCA_004027555.1 Craseonycteris thonglongyai | reverse complement strand
AAATGTAAACATGTGGGTTTCTTAGCAAGGGGAAAGGCTCTGGTTTGAGTAGCTAAAGAAAACTAGATTTCTCACTGCAACATCACTGAGGTTCAGTTCAGAGTATTTCAATGTCTCCACCTTGTGGAAACGGTCAATATTACATTGAAATAAACACACCGACCTTGTTCATATATTGAGGATTAAAAAACACACCTGACAATAAAATAAACTATATTACGGGATAGAAAAATTGTAAAAATAACCCTAACATATTTTGGTAGCATATTACAGTGGTAATTGATAATGATAACCTTGAGACCATGCTATTAGATACCAAAAGCCTTCTAAATAATAATAAAAAGACTAACTTACATAAATTTTTTTATTTATTTTTATTTTTTAGTAATAGGTGTATGTTATTATTTTCATGTTCATGGAAAACTAGAACTACAAAATGATGTACTAAGTTAACCTGGTTATTTATAAGTCCATTAAGTTTCCTAGCCATTCTGGATGACAGAAATTTGTTACATTGTAAAGATTTGGTGACTCCTGACTTCCAAGCTTTTCATGACAGATGGTTCTAAAAGCAACAGGTAGAAAAGGAAAATAAGTTGAAGTTTAAGCTTCCAACTAAACAAAAGAAAATTTCTAGTTAGGCAGGTAGAAGTAAGGAAAAGCAATAAACTCCAGTAGTTGTGCCATTTCGATGCAGCAGTAGGTGCTGGGCAAGATGGTGTGGTACAGGGTTAAGGAACAGGGCTCTGGAGCCATTAGCCCTGGGCTCTGCCTCTTAACCACCTTGGGAACGTGGGCAAGTTATTTAGCATTCCCAAGCCTCAGTTTACTTGTCCACAAAAATGGGGATTTCGGCTACCATCTACCTCCAAGGATTGCTGGGAGGACAGAAGGTAATCTACAGAAAGCACCTAGCACAGGGTTTGGCACGTAGTGGGAGCATTAGTTATTATTGAATTATGAAAATACTGGCTCACACATGGGTTTTTGATCACTATTCATAGAAATGAGTGGCATGATTAGTAGGTCTGATATTTATTAATCTGTCATTTCAACTGCTAGAACATTAAAGGGGGGAAAGATCTTGCAAAACTTCAGCACAACTCATGTTAACAGATGAAGTCTTTGACAAGTGGAATAACTAACTAGATGCACCTTCAGTTTACTCAGCAATTTACAAGTGAAGCTAAAAGCAAGAAGCCAAGTCTCAGGCTGTCCAGGGTCACGGCGAGGCTTAGACACCGCCTCCTCACGCCCCTTAGCCTCACATGTAAACAAATGGAGAAACAGGGAGGTGGGTTCTGTTCCTCTAGGCGTCGATTCACGTGTTCACTAACTCAGCAATATTTATAAGCTCCTATTTGTACGAGGCACTGGGATTCAGCGGTGAACAAGCCAGACAATGTCCCTGCTTCACGGCGCTTGCTGCAAGCAGGAGGAGGCAGGGCGATCATGAAATACAAGCACAAGGTCAGGATAATTTCAATTGCTTTCACAGGAGCATACGACGGTGAGAGAGAGGACAAGGCATGCAGCAAGGGCACACAAACTACTTCAAGTTGAATGGTCAAGGAAGGCCCCTCTAAAGAGCTTCCAGCGGAGCAGTAAGCAGCCAGCCAGGCACAAGACATAGGGAGTAGAATCCAGGTGGAGAAACAGGGTGCAAAGGTCATGAGGCAGGAAAGAGCCTGATGAGGCTGAGGGCTGGAAGGAAAAGCTGCAGCAGGGGAAGCAAGCAGGGTGGGGGCTGGGGGGGTGGGGTGGGGGGAGCCATGAGAGCTGTGAGTCAGGGAAGGGCCAGAGCCCGTAAGACCAGGCAGGCCCTGCTAAGGGCCCTGGATTCCATCCTAAGTGCAAGATTGGGTTCAAAGGATTGTCACACTATGGTTTGTTGTCAAATGTCACTCTGGCTGCCAGTCGAGACTTGCTACAATTGCCTGAGATTGGACAGCAGCCCAGATCTTGTGCCTCTCAGCCCAGAAGGTTCCTTCCCTCCACATCGCACAGCCGCCCACGTGGGCAGCAGAAAGGGAAAGAGGTTATTGGATCCCCTCCAGAAAACTCAGCTAAAGCCCTACAAAAGAGCGACCTGGTGCCAAGCCTTCCCGGCTCTGTGAAGAGAGAGAAAGCCCAGACCTACCCGCTGGCGACATCATCCGCCCGGATGTTCTTGCTCAGGACGTCCCCGTCGCTCATGTAGCCGGGGGCATCCATGCTAATGCCCTCCAGGTCCATCTCGTCGCCTGCCTTGTCTGCGACGTCCACATGGCAGACGCTGCTGCCCCTGGAGGCCAGCTGCCGCCGCAGAGGAGCAGAGTACACGTAGCGGCCCGACTCGGTGTTGATGAACCGGCTGGCGTTGGCTCGGGGCGGGTACCCGTTGCCCATGGAGGGGGCGTCGCCTGCTTGGAGCCGAGGGCTGGACTGGCCAAGTCTCCAGGAGAGAGGGGTGGGCCTGCCCGTCAGGCTGAGGATACTGCGTCCGCTTATCTCCGTGGTGACATTGGTGTCAAACGTGGTTTCCAATGTGCTGAAAACATAAAAGCCGCCTTGGGTGAGACCCTCATGTGCCTAGAATCCTTTGCAGTTTTTTGGTTTTAATTATGCGCTAGTTGCTATGTACAAAATAGGAACAAACGACAGCACCGATGAATGCACCATGCAGTGTAGTCCCTCCGTTACAAATGAGAGGACAAATCCGCACATCTGCCTAACATTCCGTCAAGCCCAGCACAGACTTTTCCCCAACACATGGTACAAGGCACCCACCACCAATCAGTTTAATTACATGGCCTGAACTACTAAAATCTTCTTTCCAACGCAGGGAAGGAAACAGAAAATGCTGATAATGATGGGGCATGAAGGTGCCCACCGCCCACTGGTTCTAGGATGCCACATGGCAGCTCCTTTTCCATTCTGGGTGGCCGAGTGTCATTCTTCCCTTCCTCAGCTCGTTTCTGACCGAGCAGGTGGGGAGCGAGGGCCCTGGTCTTCTTACTCTAAGCTCCATTTATCCCACATTTTGGCTTCTTATCACATTTTGTCTAAAATGACAACTAAACTTGGCAGGGAAGGGGAGGCCATAAAAGAGTGGTAAGTGCCAGAGCTTGAGCTCAAATGACATGGGTAATAAATCAAATCCCATGAGTCTGCATCTGCCAGGAGCCGGAGCCGATGCCTGGCCCTCAGAAAGACTTTCACAGTCCCCGTCTTTCCAGCCATGCAGGTGTTGTGGCCGAGTCAGGACAAGTGGTGTGCCTCTTCAGAGCAGCACTGGGGTCCGTACCTGAGCAGAGAGTATGAGTCTTGTCCCTCCAGTCACCGTTACCATCCTCGTCCACGCCAGGAAATCCATCAAGCGGTTGTCACCCCTATTCAGTCAGTTTCAGTGATTATGCAGGAAGCAGGGAGCCTCACACCTAATTGCAGAACCCCAGGGTCCAGTATCTGGTTCCACACCATCAAGTAGCGAGGTTAAGGGGGCCTTATACCACAGCCCCCACGTTTACTTTCCTCTGCAAGAACCAACATACTGCCTCAGCTATTTTTGTTTCCCTCCAATCTTGCAAGCCGTCTTATGTTCCTCATATTGGGGACCCCTAGGTTTGGGCCCCAGTCTTATTTAAGATGGAACCCACAGTGCTTAACCCTGATGTGTGAAAACACCACCCAGTGAGGGAGCTATATTTATATATCAAAGAGAATGAAATTGTAAAGGCGAAGTAGACTCTCTGAGAGACTGGGGAGGACTTGGCCTTGCTTATCAAAGCCAAGCAGACTGCAACACTTGGTTCAGCCAAAATCATGAAGGGTGTCCCAGGGTTGCATCCTCTTCAGATTCTTGCTCAGCAATGAGAACAACCTGATGAATGTTTCCCATGTGATCCTGGATTTCATCCAACTAAATTATAGTTTAAACACAATCATCAGTTTTTATAAATATTTCCTTACGTGTGCTGTACACGTGCATGACTAACAACATAACAGAGTGTTGTGTAGCAGAAGACTGGGTAGAAATTCAAGTTACTCACTTTGTCACACAGGTCAAATATAGTTCACCTGCTCATGTCAACAGCTCAATGTAATTTTGGAAAATGTATGACCAATGACATTTAAATGGAGCTGGTCTACAGTATCCTCCATTGAATAGATTTAGCAACCTTCTGCTTTGGAGAAGGATCTGTCTATACTAATTCTGGCTAGTTACACTTTTCTTCTGCATGCTGTTTGGCATTCTTTGTCAATTCCAGCACATCTGGCAATCAAGGCTCTTTGTTCCCTTATTAAGCAAATCACTTTGCTAGTGGCACGAGTGAACACAGGAGTAGCCATGTGGAAATTGAGTTACTAGCTAGTTCAGTCAAGTAAGTCACACGTCAGATACCTGTGTGTAACCTGAGTTCCCCGTAAACTGGACATGGTTTCCTCCAAATTCTGCCGCAGATCAGCGATGTTCTTCACTGTCCTCAGGCGCCGAGCCTCAGGATCTTCCCCTGGCAAGGCAAGGGTTAAGACTATTTTAATTCTCAGATAGATGGTGAGCTTCTTGGGAGCAGCAATGAGTCTGTGCTATCACCATGTTCCAAGTACAGGGCCTGGCTCACCCAGGGTGCTTAAGAAAGATTGGAGAATGAGTGAGCGAATAAATGCCCACAGGAAGGTGGTGAATCCAAGGACAAGTCTTCCTTCTCCCTCCAGGTCCCTCCTAAAACAGGTAAAGTGTAGCTGGCAGGAGAAGCAGAGCACCTAGTCTGTGACATAAACGCGTTTTCACACTGCCTCCCATGCAGACCTGCACACATTAGGTCTGGAGCCCAGGAATCATTTTCCACCATGCAAAAGTGGTGAGGCGTTTTGTTTCCTCACCCACCGGTGATGCATGCTGGTGTCTACCAGCCTTACGCTACAAACGGAACTTGTCGCGGCTAAAAGACCTGTGCTGAGTCACCGCAGGTATTTTTACAAAGAGAGGTTGGCCTTTTTCTTTGAGTTATGATGTCATCTCGAATTCTGGCTCCTCTACTTACTGGCTGTGTGATCACAGGGAAGGTGGTGACAACCCTCTTCATCCTTCAGATTCCACCATCCTACAGCGAGGGCAGTAACGTACTGACCTTGAAGGACAGTGGTAGGGACTGAAAGGTATGGGGGTCGGACACCTCTGAGCACAGTGTCCACAAGCACTCAACTCATGCCTGCTGGTGCTGCAGGGCAGGGAGCATCGGGGAGAGATGAGGACTTCCATGCTCTGGGAACAGTGTCCCACAAAATATGGGGTCCAGAAGAGGACAACCTGGCACAAACATCTGGGGAGACACAGGCCAGGCAGCCATGGGCCCCCTCAGAGCGCCCTGCTTTAGGTTCTTCAACTCTTCTGTTTTGCTTGGGCATATAAGAGGGAGAGGAAACAGAGAATAACTGCAACAGTGATCAAAGGAATCAAACATCTTTCCCTCAGAATAATTTCAGGGAGGGCTAAAAAGCAGGAAGAACCACAATCAGGATTCCTCAAAATCTAGGATTATCTCAAGTGTTGGGCAACAACGTTAAAGAAATCTCCACTGAGAGAGCCTAGTTGCACATGGACAGTAGCAAATGGAATTCACATCAGACACTGAGTAGAACTTCCACAATTGTTATTAATACCAGTAATAGGGCAACAGGCACCTAAGAAATGTCACAGATTTAACCTTCCTCCTGAGACAGATGACAATGCTCTGAGATTTTCCTCAGCATGGTGGTGCCTGGAGGCTGGATTGAATGACAGCTACGTGATTTTACAGAGGAAATTTGCTACAGCAAACTCTCTATCATTGAAAACGCAAGTGTTTTCAATTTTCTCCCTCTTTTTAACCAAGAGAAATTTGAAAGGCATTTATTTTTCTCTTATCTGAAGAGTGTTCAGACTTGCATTTCCCACCTAATTCTTTAAAATATATGTATGTATGTGTTTCTAAACGAAACCAGTGGTGAGTGTCTACTTGGCCTTTCTCTGATGGAGGAATGTAAAGGCATCTGTCTCCTGGGTTATCAACTAAGTACCTTTTACTGCCAATTTGGCCACATAGTCTCTATGTAAGGCTGCCAACAAAGGTACTAATACTTTAGAGAGCTCTAGGCCCTATAATGAACATTTATTATGAAGCTAAGTCTAGGCACCAGTTTTCTAATTACCTTCACTAATTAGCTTTATTATGCATAAAGATATAATAATATTTATTGATCCATATCTCTATTTGTGACATGTTTGCATGTGTTAACTCTCCTTTAGAAATTGAGATGGGATGGCATCTCACCTTTACTTCTGTAACCCCTCCTCTTCTCACATATCTATAAATGCCCAGAAAATTTATTGTCCAAAAGATATTTGATTTGGTCAGCAACTTGAACTTGACCTTGGACATGTCCCTTGTTTACTCTGAATGTCATCTGTGAAATGGGGATAAAACCCTTCCCTCAGCGAGTTAGGAGGAGGATCAGAGGAGGTGACATATATGGTATGCCTGGCACTAATGGAGGGCCAGCTGAACGTCCTGTTTCACTCTCGGAGGTCTTGCTGGGAGATGTCTGCTCTACCCAGAGTCCTACACACACCAGATCTCAAGAGTGACAGAGAAACGAAAGCCAGAAATCCACCTGTTCTGCTTAGGTGATTATGCTCTGAACTGTCCCACTCCTGCCTTCTTGGAAGATGAATGAAAATTTCCCACCAACTCTCAGCCTGAACAAAATAAAAATACAACCATGCTCTAGTGCAGTGGTGTCCAACCTTTTGGCTTCCCTGGGCCACACTGAAAGAAGAATTGTCTTGGGCCTCACCTAATACACTAACACTAATGATAGCTGATGAGCTAAAAGAAAAAAAGGGGGGTCACAAAACCATCTCACCATGTTTTAAGAATTTGTGTTGGGCCGCATTCAAAGCCGTCCTGGGCCGCAGGCCGGATGTGCCCACCCAGTGGAAATGGAAGGGTCCTTTCAGCTCATACAGAGAGTTTAAAACTTGACTAAGCGATTCAAGGTCACTGTGGCTCTCTCACATTTGCTACTTGCTGCTGCCCCTCTTCAAGCCACTGGCCATGATGGAGAGACTGCCACATATCCTGACGCAGGAGGACTGAGCTTAGAGGATGGCAGCGTGTCACAAAAGGAACTTGGAAGGAACCTGGGATTTTAATTTGGAAGGGGGAGGCTTAAGAAACAGCTGTTATATGGAAAAAATGGAAATTGTCTGTGGGTTTCAGGATGTTGGATTACATCCAGTGATTGGAAGTGTAAGAATAAAAACCTCTGTTACCCATTAAAGCCAATAAAATATAGAAGGGTTGCCTGATGAAGGAATAACCTTCATTTCATAAGAAATATTCAACCAGACTGAAAGATGATACACCAGTGAATGACAGAAGGGATTCATAAGCTGCAAAGAGCATGTGGTTCCTTCCAACTCCACAATCCAAGATGCACATCTTAACTGTAACGCTATGAAAATGACAAAGCACCGTGGGAAAATCCACCTATTTGCATAAGCAAGGGGAAGAACTAAGCTATTGATCAAATAGCCTCGTAAATGTCCATTTCTAAATACACTCACCATTCCCTGTTATTTCAAAGGATCAGTTGTGGGTAAGTTAAAATCAACCCCACACTCCTATGCAGTGTCTCCATATAATAACTCACTGTACAGCCACACATGTGAGTTCTACTGCTTGAATATAACAGCAAGTCACCCGGATTAAGAAATTATCATCAGCAACCAACACCATTTGACTTAACACCAAGGAGTGCTTGACCAGGAATGATTGGCGGCACAGTTCTGTTCCCCTAGCAGTTTGCCGACCAATGCAAGCAACTGAGAACGTCTCAGGCTTTCTGAGCTCTTACTTGGCTTTACAGGCTTGGTGCAGAGGAGTCATGGGGAGAAGAAAGAAAGTGAGTGAAAGATCACAGGCTGCAATCTATCCCTCTGAAATTTCAGTGTGATATGGAATGCTCGCTGGCTGCTGCTTTTGCTTTACAAGTGCGGATTTTGCTCAGCCCCAATGCCTGACATGAATCCACACCACTCCGCAGGACACACATCTGATACAGGCCAGGCTCTGAAGCACTGGCTTGGCTCTTCTTTTTTTTAAAGATTTATTTTTATTGTTTTTTTTTTTTTGACAGAGAGAGAGACAGACAGAGAGAGACAGAGAGAAGGGGGAGGATCCAAAGCAGTCTCCATAGTTGACAGCATTAGTTTTCTATATAGTTTCATTCCACAGGTGGGCACAGGGCTGCGCAGGGTAGGAACTGGGCCAGGAGCCCCCACATAGGCCCCGGCAAGAACTGAACTGGAGGCACACCCCAGCTCAGCATATGGGTTCACATGGGCCGGGCCCAGGATTCGATCCTCAGGCCCTGGGGCTGCAAAGCGAGCACTCAACCCGCTGAGCCATCCCAGCTTTCCCTGGCTTGGCTCTTTTGATGTGTGTACACAAGAGCATGACCTGGAATGTGTGTGGAGACCTGAGTGGTCTTCTGAACTCCACACCCTTCTCCTGGCCCTTCTCCTGTGCTATCCCTGTCCTCACATGCAAGGGAGCTATAAACAATGGAGAGAAGGAAGAGAGACCAATCCTAAATATGGGGCCTTACAAGTGGTTTGAAACATCTCTACCCCATCACTGTGTCCAGGCAGCACAACCAACAATGAGATAGTTAAATCTCCCAGATCCTCTAAAATTAATACTCAGAGCTAATGGTGAGATTGGTAAGATTGGATCCTATGGGCCACAGCCTATTTCCACGGCTGTAATATAGCTATACAAGTGATGTGGTCACGGGCATTTAATCTAATACATAGATTTTAAACACAGATTCAATTTCTAACCCAACACTGGAAGTGGTAAGGTAGGAGAAGAATAACACAGCCGCTACTAAATACATGGTTTACCACGTACTTCCTTGGTTTGAAATTGCTGGAACACAGGGCACAGAGTTGGGGGATGGGAAAGAGACAGAGAAGGTGGAAACTCAGACCGCACTAACTCAGATGCTAACATTTCTCCTTCAAATGAAGAATGCAGCAGTATAGCACTTCTACGTAAATATTTGTGGAATTAGCTATATGACAACTGCAGATTTTGCTTTTACATAATGCCCCTTTAATCATTGTCTAGGTTATACTTAAAATTTACATATTTTTTTTGGTAAAAACATCATGCTATAATCTTCTTTCTAATTAATGGATGATGTTAAGAACAATGTTTAATTAGTGCTTCCATACAGGAAAGAAAAAAAAAGTTAGTATTTTAGAGTTGCAACACTTGTTGGAAAGCGACTATATCCGAAGAGTAAACAAGGCAATTTAAAGGTAAGTGTAAGAGCAGCCCAGAACCCCTGCCAGAATGAAATGAAACATGTTTTTAAAAAGGGTTTGCCAAAGGTAAAAAGTTTATTTATTACACAATTCTGGGGAGGAGGGAGGAGTAGGTAGTAAGAGAGAGAGAAAACAGGGATGAAAGAGAAGAAGGAAAATAATAACAAAGACAATAAGTTTGTTATGCTCATCAATCAACGCAACGGTAAACCAACTGCAAAACCTACGGGGCTCATGCCCATCCAGCAGACGGTTACACAGGAGGCCACGTCACCGACACACACAGAATGCCTGGGGCTCCATACTCACCAGTGAGCTCTTCCAGGGCAGGCTGTCCACTCTTGGAGTAGTGGCTGGGCTCCATGCTCACACTCGCTGAGCTGGACTCGGCCATCACATTCCCTTCGGTGTCTGTCTGGGACCTTCACACACAAACCAAAGCAGACACACTCGTCACAAGCAGTAACTCCCACGTCTGAACCACTGTGGTCTCACCACAGCAACCCCCCCCCCCCCGCCCCCCAATACCTCCTCCTTCAGCTAGAAGCTTCGGAACAGAGCAGACCAGCAGACTGATGCTAAATAATTCATTAGTGCATGTGGAGCAATGTCCTAGAAACAGAGCGAGCCACCGAACTGTAAAAGATGAAATATTCATCGCCCAAATGAAGGGTCTGCAATCCCTCTCTGGAGAACGCTCCTCCGAGTCCCCATCAGGGCGGGAAGTCTGGCCAGAAAAATGCTGGAGAGTACTGGGAGGTTTGGATCATTTAACAGAGTGACTTCTAAGACACTAGCAACTCCAGCAAGTCAAGCATAGAGAGGACTCCATTGACAGCACCCTGGCCCCATCCTCCTAACACAGGTCTCTCTGCAAAGGTGACTATAAATCCAGTCAGGACTGCGTGCCAAGCAGGTGTGTTTGCCCTCCAGGGCTGATTCAGAGCTCAGATCTTCTGACATGAAAGGTCTCATTGATCATTATTTCAACACTTGACTGAAATGTGTACTTCCCCGAAACTTCTCCATGCCCTTATTTGTCAAGCAAATCAGGCAACTGCTTCATGCAATGTGTTCTGGCCACAACTGCCACTGTTCATCCAGGCAAATGTATAACTACACTCAGATGTACAGCCCTGGGTATAACACCATTAAATCATTAGCATCTCAAGCTGACTCAACCGGATTTCACTGTCTATGAAGGAAGAGTTTGCTAAGAGTGGGGACTACCAGTATCTTCAATGTGGGGACATGCTGATCAACCTCAAGTCATCCATCCATTCTTCCTCCCTTTGGCCTCCTCCTGAAGCTCATCAGTTCCAGTCCTCTCTACTTTTCCCCTATTTTCACATTCCCAGTGCTCCTCTCCCTCCCCCCGGCCATGGTCCCTCATCATCCCCACCCTGTAAGGTGCTTTGTACACCAGTACTGCTGCCTTGGGCCTGGAGGCTGCAAGTGGCAACCAGGTGTAGAACCCAGTCGGCAGATTTATTCTTATTGGTACGCAGAGCTTTTTACAGCTTTTGAATTAGTTTCAACATTTAAACTTTGGGAGATTGCACTAGAAATAGCTGGATTTCTGTCTTCTCCCACTAAAAATAAGGACGTCTGGAAAGGCTGAGCTCCACCTGCTGGTGCCAAGTGGTAGCTGCTCCCTCCATAGGTGTGGAGTTCCCTCTGCCACAACCAGCTCATCCTGACACGCCCAATCATAATGCCTTTTGGGGCCCAATCAGGCATCTGAACCTATGACCTCTGGTCTAGCCTGTTTCTGGGTCTAGTCCCCTCCCCATCAGCCTCCACTGATCTTTGTGAGATGGATGTGGTTTCCAAAGATTTCACATGACTAAGGTGACCAGATGTCCCGCTTTTGGCAGGACAGTCCTGATTTTTAACAATTTGTCCTGCATCCCGCGGCATTTTAAAAAAGTCCTGATTTTTGGAAAGAATGCACGACAAGCTAGGGAACGGCGGGAGATAGACTAAATTTTTAATCAAGAACCCCTTCCCCCCGGTCAATGGTGTCCCGCTTTACCAATGTTAAAATCTGGTCACCTTACCCATGACCCACAGAAGAGGCCTGAACATCTCCTTATTGTGGCGGAAGAGACTCGACATCATGGGAGTTGTCCTTTGTTTCCAGCCCATCTCCTGCCACTCCTGCCCTGTATACACAGCCCTATGCCCCACCCACACGTGGCTTCTCTCCATTCACAGATCATACCACACCCTCAGCAGTTCCATCTTTGGAGTTACTGTACCCTCTGCCTACAGGCCCCAAGAAGCAGTTCCCATGTCATCTTGACCTGGAAGGCTTCCCTGACTCTTTGCCAGCTGACCTCTATATACGTGGGTTTCTACAGAACTCTTTAGTCTCCTGATGCCTGTTTATTACAACGCAATATCTTTTTTTTTTTTTTTTTTAAGATTTTATTGGTTTGAGGGAGGGAGACAGAGAGAGACAGAGAGAAGGGGGAGGGCCCAGAGCAGTCTCCATAGTTCTATGTTGTTAGTTTTCAACAGTTTCATTGCACACAGTGGACACAGGGCCACACAGGGCAGGAACCAGGCCAGGGGACTCCTGCATGGGAAGCTTGCCCTAGTGGGAATCAGACTAGGGGCCTCCCACATGGAAAGCAAGCCCTCGTTCAGCATATGGGTCCCCATGGGCTGGGACAGGGACTCAATCCTCGGACCCTGGGGCTGTAAGGTGAGCCATCAACCCACTGAGCCATCCCAGCTTCCTGATGTAATTTATAACACTTTCCTCAACCAGAGGGAGAGCTCTCTGAAGGTAGACACTGGCTCTTTTGATGTGTACACATAAGAACACAATCTGTTCAAGTTCATATGCTAAGGAAGTATTCAAGGCACAGGATCAATGTGTTAAATAGATGTGTGAGAAATTTTTAAGTCTCGAAAGATGCTGAGTAGTGAAAAAAGCATTAGACTTGAAGACTGACCATCTAGCTGGCTTCAGACCTGAAGCTCATAACTTGGCAGCCACGCACATTTATGTAAGTCACTTCATCTCTGAACTTCAGGGTCTTCATCTGCACAGTGCAAATAACAATTGTGACCTCTCCTGGCCGCTACAAAAATCACAAGTGATAGGACACAAAAACAGTGACAGGGGTGTCTACTGTTCACTTCTGAATGGATAAATATAATTCATCCCGAGTGACTTAAAAGGTGATTTGTCTTCCTTTTATTCCTTGGTAAAATTACTAACATGGAGAGATTCTGGGGAAGCACTGCAGGTTATATACAGTGAGCCATAAACTCGAGAGAGCATTTCAGGGCACAGAGGAAGTCCGAACCATTTTTAAAAATCCTCTAATCCAGTCCAATCGCCTCACTTTACAGATGAAGACCATTTGGCTCAGGGAGATGCGGCGATTTACAGAGACACGGCAGCAAGGTAGGGAAGAACTTGGTCCTTCTAGTTGGACAGCCTTGGGGTTAAATACTAGCTCTTCAGCTATGAGCTCTGTGATTAGAGCAAGTTGCTTAATTACTCTAAGCCTCACCTTCACTCTGCTTTAGAACAGGGATTTTTTAGAAAGGTAGGAGCACATGGACATGTGGGAATGATTAAATGAGCTAAGGCCCGAAAAGCTCTTAGGTCTCCACACACACGCACTGCACACTCAATGGTGCCTCCTGCATCCAAGCCCAGAGACCACACAAGGAGCTGCAAACTGATAGAAGACAGAGTCCAGGAGCCCCCTGACTCCTCTCCCAGTGCTCTGCTCTCTAGTCTCATCCCCAGGTCACCTAAAGAGCAAAGCCATCTCAGAGGGGCCAGGAGGCAGTCAGATGGAGTAAGCTTACCACTACCATGAGGCTCGACAAATACACAGGGTATGTCTTCCTCCTAGTATTTGTCAGACATTTGCTGTTTTATCATTAAGAATGTTTTCTCTCATAACAAAGCTTGTAATTCTTTAAAAAGGTTCAGGGGAAGCCGGGATGGCTCAGTGGGTTAAGCGCTCACTTTGCAGCCCCAGGACCAAGGATCGAATCCTGGCCCCGGCCCGTGTGGACCCATATGCTGAACTGGGGAGTGCCCCCAGTTCAGTTCTCGCCAGGGTGAGACCCCAGCCCAGTTCCTGCCCTGTGCAGCCCCGGCCCACCTGTGGAATGAAACTATGTGGAAAAACCAATGATGTGCAACTATGGAGACTGTTCTGGGCCCTCCCCCTTCTCTCTGTCTCTGTCTCTTTATCTCTCTCTCTCTTTCAAAAACAATAAAAATAAATCTTTTTAAAAGGTTCAATATTTTCCAATTTTAAGATGATTACAGCCATATAAAAAGGGGGTTGGGGAGTAGAATTGGCAGTCATCAAAGACTCTTCTAATTTTGAAAATGCCAATCAAGAGTCTGTGAATGCAGCACTACCTTAAGACTATAAGTGTTCTTGGAGTGATAAACATTTCATGGGGAGCAATTCAGTTGCCTCCACGGTTCAGAGAACTAGACCAGAAGCCATGAGTGTAGACCAGGTGCTGAGTCATTATCTAAGTCTTGGCACTCGTCTCAGGACTGTTAGCTGAGCTGCAGACATGATTTAAGAAAAAGGTGACTGGCTCCCATTTAAAAAGTTCGGGCATGACCCTCACTGAAGGGGAGGGTGAGTGAAGGCAAATGCAAGAGGGACAAGGCGAGGCCTGACATTCCCCCACTGGTGGGAACTGGCTGGCTTTTCTCTGCGCTTTCTGGAGCCATCCGCTATGGGCAGGAATGGTAATAAGATCTCCTAGAACACCCACAGGCAGGGGAAGAGGGTTATGGGCGAGTCTATGCGTACAAACAGCTCTGTAAATCCATGTATGTATGTACAGGTGCATTTCCATTTCATGTATGAATGTGTACTTGTGCTCACATTTATTAATACATGTGACTGTTGATGTGTATGTGTATGTACTTGGGGTAGAAGCTGTAAAATGAGTGCCTAGAATATGACATTCAATCTTTCAATCCTTTGTCCCCTTTTGGTACAGAGAGGTGTTAGTTAACATTCAACTGCGCAGTGTGGCCAAAGGCATGACATGTCCAAAGCAACAAGTTGACTGCTGTGAACCAAGCTCTGCGACTTTCGTAGAACCAGTGCTAGGGTGAGGATGCTGAGACAGCTCAGCAAATTGGCTTGCCTTGCAACTGCGAGGTCCGGGGACTGAATGCAGGCCCAGCTCGTGAAAACCCACGTGCTGAAGGTAACTGCCGAGCCCCACTGAGGGGATTCGTGCCTCTCCTGCATGAGGGCCCCAGCTCGGTTCCCGCCCCACACACCCCATGTCTACCTGTGTGGAATGAAACCACGTCACAACTAATGATGTGCAGCTGTGGAGACTGCTCTGGGCCCTCCCCTCTTGTCTCTCTCTCTCACCTTCTCTCAAACAATAAAATAAATCTTAAAAACAAAAATTAGTGCTAGGGGAGCCTCCATCCAGCTTCAGAGGACTCATCCACACTGTCAAGTACCAGCGGAGCCAGCGTTCCCATCTGCCAAGGTATGTGATCAGCAAGCGGAGGCTCTCACAGGCCACAACCACAAGGAACAAGCATGTGTTCCTATGGCTGTGCCACCAGAGACAGACAGAGAGACTGAGGGACAAACAACAGACAGGACTGTCAGATGCACGCACCCAGGCTTGTATACAACCTGGGTTCTTTTGTTCTTCTAGAACTGACCCCTCCTCACTACTCCCGGTCTCCTTCACCCTCCTCCTGCCTCAAACAGCCCCGCACACAGCAGGAACTGGAAACACGTTTCGTATGTGTGCTGGGGTAAGTGGCTGAGGGTCTGGAAGTTCAAGACAAACGCCTCTGTGAGAAGAAGTATGTTACTCAGCCAGGTGGTTTCAGGCTTCCATTTTTTAAAGTGTGTTCAGGATCACTTAGGACTGACGTTGGGAGACTGCCGGGTGATAGCAAGCCACCCGGCACGCGTCTGCTCACGCTGCTGCTGCTGAAATGCCCCCGCCTCCTCACGTGCCTGCGAACTCCTACCCATCCTGGGTCAGCTCACGTTCTACTTCCCCTCTTTAGCGTCCTGACCCTCCACCAAGCCCTGCTGTGTTTACTGTCCCTCAAGCACGCTGTGTGGACCTTATCACCGGTCCCCTAGCTGCTGGCATGCATGTTCCCTGACAGCAGTCCTGATTCCTGCCCCTGACTGCCTGGAAGCCACCAGGAAGGCTTCTTGGTCCAGTGGCCCGGGAAGGGCCGGCGGGCGGCCGCTCCTACCTGTACAGGAAAGGCGCAACCGTGGCAGTGTTGGGGTGGCTGTATTGCTGCTGGGGCTGAGGTAGCTGAACACTGACGGTATTGCTTCCTGTGGTCTGGGTGGTCCCCACAGACGCACCAAGAGTCTGGCTGCTGATGCTGTGGTTCAGGGTGGTCCCTCCTGGGCCTTTTCCTTCGGAGGATGCCAGGCTGGAGGAGGAGCTGGAGTGTCTGCCGTCTAGCTGGGGCTTTTGCTGGGGGAGCCCCGAGCTTGGCTTCGCACCCCGGCTCCGCTCCCCGTCCTTGGAAGGGGCAGGGGCACTTGGGGATTTCCCGGGCATGCTCTTCATTCCTGGTTTTGGTATGCCACTGAGGGAAGGGGCTGGGGCGTCCTTCTTGGCACTGCTGAGCTTGCCCCCTTTGGGGATGAAGCTGGCGATCTTGGAGGACTTTTTTGGCATTTCAGTCACCACTGTCCCACTGGGGTCTTCTCTTGGCCCCTCTCGGAGCTCCGGCCTCTCCGTCACAGAGGCCCTCTTGGCGAGGTCCTTGCTTTTCTCCTTTTCCTTCTCCCGCTGCTGCTTCTCCTTTTCATTGCCCTTTGGGGAACTCTTCTTGGTGGTCAGTGCCCGGCTGAAGGTTCTCTGGGCGATGCCCTTGAGGGCGATCTTGGGGCTGCTGGAAGGGGGGCCGGCCATGGAGAGAGTGCGGCTGGTGGCCTCCACCTCTTCGCTCTCTTCCACGCTGGACAGAACCTCCAGCCGCTCACAGCTCGTGTCCCGCGACCCCACGCCCTCGCCCGCCTTGGACCCTCCTTTGCTGTTGAACAGTTTCAGTTTTTCCAGCATGGACTTCTGGTTGTTGGGGGCGGGCTTCAAGGCTTCGGAGCTGGGCCTGGGCGCCTCGGACACAGGCTGCTTGACGGAGAGCGAGGACGAAGTGGCACTGAGCTTCATGCCGACGGCCTTGCTGCGCCAGGGCTTGGCGGCGGCCCCGGGCTGGGGGATGGCCGAGGAGATGCCGCAGTGAGCGGGGGAGCTGCTGCCACTCTCCAAAGAAACAGGTGCATTTTCATTCATTCCGGGGTGGGAGGAGGCGGGGCTTGCCAACGGCTCTGCAGAGATGGGAAGAGAAGGAAACTGAGTTATACCTGCGGACCCGCACTGCGGAGGAGGGTTGGCTACGGTTCCACAGCCAATCACTCCGCAACCCAAATGCTGCACAGCTCCATTATCCGCTTCATGCATTGCCTGTGGTGAAGTTTTAAACACTACCTTGACTGCCTCCTGTTGTCCATCAGTCACAGTTCACATCCCGCCATCACATTTGGTGTACGCTGTGCAAATGCACACCAATCTTAATATCAACATGCACGAAGCACAATGAAGCACTTAAATGCATAGAAAAACAAAGAAACTAAAACCTGCAACACCATTGGTGGTAGTAGAGGAAAGATGTAGGAAATATCTACTGTTTTGAATTAGCCAGCTTACAACCCCATTTCCCAGTAATACAAAACAATTAAGAATTATGCAACTTTAAGAAAACAATGCCAGAGAAATTAGAACAGACCAAAAAAAGACCAACTCTCTCTTTCTCTGTATATAATACCAAGTATAACCTAATGGAAGAATAATTACCCAGAGAAGTTGCTAAGTCCTATCAAAGCATATCAACTTTTTCTACGTTGACACTTGTAAAGTACAAACATGATTCATAAGAGACTTAAAATAAGACTTCAGCTGAGGAGTATGAACTGTGCATGTTGCTTCAACGTAGGCAAGAAAACACACAGGTTATCTGAAACTCAAGGCTTTCCCCTTGGCGCTCAGAGAGTATTTCCCTGGCCAGACTCTCTTCTCAGAAAAGCCTCAAAATATTTCCAAACCAGAACCGGAATTATTCTGGAAAGGGCGGGTTCCGATCCGCTGGCAACTGAGGCCACTCATATCACAGTCATGAGAACCGTAGTGCCCTTCATCCCACAGCATTCAGAATGATGCAGCTCTATCTCCCACCTACGGGCAGCCGCCAGAGTGAAAGTGGCAGGGAAGGCATGTCGCAGCGGAGTCCAGTGCCCACCCACACCCCACACCCATCTGGGGCACGGAGCACATTGGATGTCAGCCCCCAAAGAACATGTCCCCATCTGTCACAATGTCATTCACGACTTACCTAGCAGCAGCCACTTTCTCCCGAAACGACTCCCTGTAAAAAATTCTCCAACTGGTGAGGCTGTCCTTCCAATTGTCACAAGTGTTTTCGGTTAAACTGCTCATGTTTCGAATTAACTTTTGTCATCTGCAACTGCTCCAGTGCCCAGAAGCCTGGCGGGATTAACGGCAGCTTCTCCTGCCTTTCTTTCTTTCTTTCTTTTTTTTTTTTAATACCTATGTTCCTCTGCCTTTTAGCAACAGAGTAAACTGTATACAGAGCGGCTTTTTATGATTTAAACGTCAACGGCCGCCCAAGCCAAGTGAAGGCAGCGCCTGTGTGGGATGCAAGCGCAGCCGGGGGAGGGAGAGCTCCGGGCCCAGGACCTGCTTCCTTTCACTCTCAGCTGCGCATGGAAGCCGCAGCTCCAGGGTGATCCAGAGCAGACCTCCCAATGCTTCAGAACACATACATCTTCCTGACTTACTGGGGATTTGGGCTGGGATGGGGGCGGGGGGTTGCTGCACAATCCTAACAAAACGCACGGGCTGTTGGCTCTTTTCCTGGGGAGAGCTGGGGACTGGGGCTCAGAAACAGCAGGCTCACAGAACCCACCCCACAGCCAGCCTTCAGAGGGCCCCACAGGCCTGATGCCACCTCCGGGGGGGTCCTCCTGGGTGTAGAGGGGTGCAATGCTAGGCATGTGGTGAAGAGATCACTGCCCTTATTTTATGAGAAAACTGAGGTCAGGGAGGGCTAATGACAGACCCTAAATCATATGACTAGAAAAGAACATATCTGGGATTTGAACCCAGGTCTCCTGAGACAGGGCTCCTTTGGGACTGCGTCACCACTACCTACTTTGATGAACACTTAAATGACTAGTGTGTTTTTTCAGCATCACCTTTTCTGTTGATTAGGTTCCATGACATCTGAGGTGAGGCACGAACCAGCCAGCCCCTGGGAAGGAGGAAGCCCCTACCGGAGGCCAGCTCTTGGGAGGACAATGACATAGCAACCCCAATGACTTAGGACAACTGACTTCCCCTCTACCTTCTAGGCTCAGGTCTGGGGCAGAAGTATTCATTCACTTGTTCCTTTAATATTTCATTCATATCAATATTCATTCATTTAATGAGCACTTAGTATGTGTCAGATATTGTTCTAGGTGTTTGGGATACATCAATGGCAAACAAAGATCCCTGCCTTCCTGGAGCTTATGTTCTAGCAGGGAAGAATAGATGATAATTAATGTTATTATTAAATAAATGTTGGAGATGCCGGGAAAGCTCAGCGGTTGAGAGCTTGCCTTGCAATCTCAAGATCAGGGGTTCCATCCTCAGTCCCGGCCCGTGCAAACCCGTATATTGAACTGCACAACTGGTAACCACCAAGATGGCTCGGGAGTAAAGGGTCTCACTTCCCATGTGGGAGGCCCTCGGTTTAGTTCCTGCTCCACGTGGCCCCACATCCACCTGTGTAGAATGAAACCATGTCACAACTACTGATATACAACTATGGAGACTGCTCTGGGCCCTCCCCTTTCTCTCTCTCTCCCTCCCTCCCACTTCTTCTCAAACAATAAAATAAAATCTTTACTGAAAAAATTAAAAGAAAAATAAATATTATGACTTGTTAGAAAATAAGAGGTAAGGCAAAGGTGGCTTTGGGGACAGGTGTCAACAGCATCCTCACGTGAATTATAACACCACGTTCGGAAACATGCCTCTGGTTCCTAAGTTTTAGGCATATTCCTCATTGTCCGTAAGTAACATGAATCAATGGGACTTCTCTGCTTCCACACATTCCTTAGAATTCTTATAAAGCTTGACTGAATGGTTTTGATAGGAAATGCCCCAACCTGGCATTTCTGTGTACTTCTAACATTATCACACACAGCTAGAAATTAACCAACAACTACCTAGCTAACAACTGACCCAGACTTAAACAGACACCTGGCTTGTCTAAGTGACACGCTCAGATTCCCTGAACATGTGTGTCTCCTTCAGGGAAGCTGCCAGGTGCAGGGAAAGAGTTCACACAAGGGAGACAGGACGGGCACTCACACAGATACTCTCAGGCCATGCCAAGAGCTCCCAGAAACTCCCACTTGTCTTTCAAACCCCAGCTCAAATGCCTTCTCCTCTGTCAAGTTCTCTGAGACCCTTAACTGAGTGGACTGCCGGGTTTGCATCCTGCTGTTTTCCTCTAGGATATTGTCCATACCTAACCCTCATAAAGGGTCTTACATCCATCTACATATATCAGGCACTGGGAACACAAAGTTAAATAAAATATAGCTTCTGCCCACTGTCCAAAGGGAAACAGATCTCCAAACAGAACACAGAAATAAGGCTCAGGGCTGCAGAGGGCTGGCCAACGTACCATAAGACTCAAGGACTGGGATCCATTAGTTCTCCCTAGAGAGTTCGGGAAACCTTCATAGAGGCGATGACTCTTAGTTTGCTACACCATGTTTCTGCTATAGCTTGACTGGTTTGTTATTCCTCTGGTCTGTGAGTTCTCCCAGGGCAGAGAGACCCCCTCCCTGATTCATCTTTGGGTCTCAAAGCCTATCAGAGCATAGGAAACAGTCACTACAGTTATCCCCTGAACAACGAGGGGGTTAGGGGCACAGACCTCCTGCATATTTGAAAATTCATGTATAACTCTGACTCCCTCCAAAAACTTAAGTACTCATAGCCTACTGGTGATGGAAAGTCTTCCCAATAACATAAACAGTTGATTAACACATATTTTGTATGCTATATGTATTATACACTCTATTTACAATAAAATAGAGAAGCTATTGTTATTAAAATCATAAGGAAGAAAAAATACATTTATAGTAATAATTGACAACAATCCACGTATGAGGTATGATCAAAAGATATGGTGAATGTTTAAATTAAAAAATTTACAATAGTAAATGACACATTGCCATTAACCATCCTTCAAAATATTTCCCCTCACTTCAAACAATGTGTCTTTTTATTTTTTATTTTTTTCGTGTGCAGGCCAAACAATGTGTCTTTTACTGTACTAAATTTTAAAAAATATTTAAACATTCACCATATTTTTTTATCACACTGAATTGATTCAGGTCACACATAGCCTCTGGTATGGCAATTTCTGTCAAATAAAAACATCACAGTGTGTCCTCATCTACCTTATTCTTTTTTTTTTTTTTTTTTTTT